>OY998142.1:2894571-3081249 GCA_963921925.1 Sphagnum tenellum
CGTTTTGTTTCTTCTTTCTTTCTTTATGTCTTTTGAGTTATTTATTTATCTATCTTTTTTTTTGTTGGTTTTTTTTTCCCCTTTTTTTGGGTTTTTAATTTTAATTGGTCTTTTTGTTTTTGTCCTCTGTGTGGGGGGGGGATAGGAAGTAAACCCCTATTTTGCATGTTGGGGTTTATCCCAACCACAAAGGAGGGGTTTACCTTTTTCATCCCAACTCTTGCTAATCGTTTTGATTTTGGTGGTCTTGATTATAATGGTCTTATTGTTGTCTTCCTTTTACTATCATAGTCTCAATAATGGTTATTTCATTGATTTCCTAATTTTGATTCAATTGTGATTTTTATTTTTTATTAAAGTTTAATCTTATTGAATTTTTTAATAGGATGCAAACTTGTAAGAAGTTCAAGCAATATGTTGAAGTCGGTCTTGATATGTAAGCAATGAATTAGGATCAAATATGATGGAAGATGCAACATTTGCTAAAATAGAAGCATCACTAGCTAGAATAGGTGCAGCAAGTGAAGTTGTTGTTTATATGAATTTGTTATTGCAAATGAATAAATGCAATCAGATGGTGTATAACAAAGGAACACTAACAAGAAAATGTTCATACAATGGAGAAGCAAGATCAAAAGTAGCAAACAATTGATAGTCTTCAATCCTCCCACAAGTCAACACTAGTTTTTTACTTATGTTAATTCAATACCTTGCTCACTCTCTCACATTGAGAGAGTGGGTGAAATTTGTTTTTGGCCAATTTTCATTTGGCAATACCCTAAATGGCCAAATGTTTAATTATATTAATAATCATTGGTTGGTATGCAATAGCTTCAATGTGTATGTAAAAACCTTATTAATAGTTACTATTGTGTATTCAGTGTCCTAATTTTCTTTGTAACAACTTTATTAGTAGTCATATATTGTTGTGTATGTAATACATTCATTGCTTATGTAATAACTTTAAGAATAGTCATTAGTGTGCATGTAATACCTTTAGTTCCTTTGTAATATTTTTCATCAAGTCTAATACCCTTGTATTTCATAATTTATCTAAACATTTTCATTTTTCCCCTTGTTTTTCTTTATTTTGTTGGTTCAAGGGCAAATGTGTTGCATGGGGTTGACAAGGAGGGCATGATTTTGGAGAAAGATGAGCATAGGTTTATTTGCAAAGTGGAAACTTGCAATGCATTTTATTTGGCAAAATATTTGCTTCTAAATCATTCAAACCAAAAACATAGTCTTTCCACAATACCAAGGAAGTTTAAGCACCCATTTATTTGGCAAGAATGCATCAATAAATGGATGGGTCTTAAGCAAAAAAAATTTAGGGTTTGACACAACAAGCAAAAGGGAATTGCTCCACGTGGATGTGCCGCATGTGGGTGGGATCACTTGTGGAATGATGCACTATGAATAAAACTAACATTGAAACCCACATTGGTAAACATTGCCTTTTCCAAGTTGTTCACTCTATTGGACATTTTGGCATGCGATGTGCGGTCTATCTACCCCCAAATGTAATTACCAAGTTAAAGAGGGATGAAAATCTTGTTGATTTAATTCGAACTAGCAAGGTCTCCTATGCAAAGAGCCTTAGAGATGTTTGGGATAATTAGAATTGGACAAGATCTTCATCCAAAAAGGAGCATAAAATGTAGATCACTTTACTTGTGAATTATTATGAATTGGACATTATTCATGATTAGTAAGTTCCAAAACATTCAATTTTCAATTCAAATTTGCATTGTGCTTCAAACATATGTTTTCCAAATTATGTTCATTGGTTTGTGTGTATGTCCACTTTAGGATTTGAAGCACCACCAAGGGGGCCTTCATATATAACCGATTCAGTGAAGATGTTTTGGCAAACCGATAATTATACATTCGACAATATGTTCAATTTGCACAAAATGTAACAACACATTATTGAAATGCAAATGGATTATCAACAAGATATATTGGTGAAAGTTCTAATGAGAATGAAGGTCAGAGTGATTAGAATATGGTCATATATCATTTTTTACGTTTTAGCTTAACATTCCATTTTTGGATTAATACATATTTTGTACCATGTGTATGGCCTCTATGAATTTTCCATGCCACATTTTTGTAAATTAGTTTAGCTTCCATGGATATAACCTGTTGATATTGGAAATGAATGTATGCAAAGAGTTATACTTGTGAAAAGTTTGAATTATTTTGTACAAAAACAAGGTTACTAAGATCCATATATATATATGCATATTGCATTGAACAAAAAATTGATTTGATGTATTGCTAATACATAAAAGGTATTACAATTGTATTCCATTAAAGCATAAAGGTCTTGCAAAACACCAAAATGATCCAAAGGATTTACATTACCTAGACGAGGGTAATGCACATGTGAATATGGTTGGATATGATATTGTTAATGTGTTTATAAGGTATTGCACTAATAAAGTAGATGAAATAGAATAGTTACAATTGGGCCTAAAGGTATTGCAAAATAATAAGTTATTTCCAAAATATTTTTATAAGGAATTACATTATTCAATCAAATGAAATGAAATATAACTAAGGCATGAGGGTATTGTGGGAAACCAAAATAATCTAGTGAATTTGGATTGATTGATGAAAGTAATGCATGTGTGAATTGGGGTGGATAAGTTATTTCCAATATTTTCTTAAAGTATTCCATTTTTAAATAAAATGAAGTGAAATATATTATCTTGGGCATGATGATATTGCGGGCATGATGATATTGCATAACAAAAAATAATCCAATTCATTTATATTGTTTTAATGAAGGTAATGCATGTGTGAATTGAATCCTTGGGGTATTGCATTATTGAATTAAATGAGATGAAAGTAATTTACTAGAAGTGAAAGTATTGCATTACAATAAATTTGTTCTGTTCATGCATTAGTCTGATGAAAATATTGAGAAAAAAATTTAAGTACAATATGATTTTTTTCTTTATCTTCGGGATTACATTTTAGTAAAATCATCCAATGGATGTGCATTACCTTTATGAAGGCAATGTGATTATTATTATTTTTATTATTATTATTTTGTCAAGATGTGCTTAGTGTTGAGGGTATGGCATAAGTTTGAACTCTAATGGTTCTAAGAAAGTTCAATGATGGTATTGCAAGAATGGTTAGATCATTGTATTGCTATGGTGATGCACTCCCAAGTTCCTTAATAGATTCAAATGTGAGTCTAAGATGAAAACAATGGAAGAGTAAGGAGTTGGGGCACGCTCCTTAATTTGTTGCACTTTGGGGGTGAAGGGGCATGCTAGAGCTCCGAAATGGGGACTAGAAAAAATGACTAGCATCAATTACTCACACTATCACAACCCCACTTTGGGCTAAGTGTGAGGATGAAACTCACACTCCCAAAAATGGGAACTTGGAGTCCTCCGGGACTCCCAAAAACTCAGAGCTCTATTTTAGGGGTCAAAACACCTCGCTTTGGGGTGTTCTTTATATCAATGAAAAGGTCTTGAAGTGTAGATGTCCAAAATGGCCTCACATAAGCCATTTGGACATCTGTAGCCCAAGTTAGGGACAAAAGAAAGGCCGAGAGTCAAACTGGCAGTTTGACTACCGACCAGTAAAAGTTGGAATTGACCTCTTCCCGACGTCTGCAAATGGAATGCAATAGGGCATTGGAAAGCTCTTGAGGAGAGCTACAACGTTGGTTGAGACCTCATTCCAATTGGAGGTCGAAGCCAGGAGATATGAGTTTCCAAAGTCCCGAGATTCCAACCCAGGACAGTTTTGGGACTTCTCCTTGGGAGTCCCGAGAAAAAGTGCCATTCGGATGTGGCTCCCGCGGAGCAACACAGAAAATACTATATGGGGGAAGGTGGTGGCTTCCCCTGAGTCCAGGCCGTGGTGTGTCAAGTGAGTACAAGTGCCCGTGGCTTGTCCTAACACCCAAGGGTGTTCCCGAATGTGAACTAACCGTCTTGTGGTTGGTTTTGGATGCAAATTCGTGTGAGATTATAATTGTCCCTCTTCCTAGTCTAATCCCAAGACTTCTAGCACGACCCTCTTACCCCCCCCTTTTAGTGTTGGAAGTGAGGAGCGGCTCCAAGTTCCAACTTTCCGCATTTCAACATACTTAGACCCTCAAGTGGGTCTAATAAGGAACTTAGGAGTGCGTCACACACAGACCTGTAGAAAGCCAAACCACAAGTTAATTAGTGTGTAGTTGGAGCACCTTGGTGCACAAACGAGCCACGAGCAAACACGGACTCACAAGATTCATCATGGCCCGGACTTGGGGAAGCCACCACCTTCCTTCTTATAGTATACTCTATGCATGGCCACAGGACCAACACCCACATGTCATTTTGTCCCTGGAATCCCAAGTGGGAGTCCCGAAATTCTCAAAATTAGGACTTTTACGATTTTGGGGGCCCCATAACTTTGTGTGCAAACCTCCGATTGAGATCAGGTATAAAGCAAAATTGTAGCCCTTATCAAAAGCTTTTCAACAGTATGTCGCACACCACCTTCGCGCAAGGAAATTGAAGCGATTTTTGACTTTTAATGGTCACAAATCAAAGTGCCAATTTGACTCCCAACCTTTCTTTTGGCCATAACTGTGTTTAGAATGTTCAAATGGGTCATGTGAACCCATTTCAGACATTTACGTTCCAAAGCTTTCAATGATATAAGGAAATCTTCAATCTTATGGGTTTAACCCCTATAATCGTTGTCTGAAAGTTCAATAGTCCATCAGGACTCCAACTCCCAAAGTGATAGTTCATTTGGAAGTGTGAGGGGTCATTCCTTCACATTCTGGTACACTCTCGAGACCATGAGATGTGATTCCCATGCTTCCCTTTTGGCCCGTACCCTTGCAAGGCCTTGCCTTGGTTGCAAACCCAAGGTTAGAGTTGCAACATGTGACTTGAGTAAAAATATCAAGTTCGTTTGCAATGTCTTCGTATGGGTGTTGCAACATAATTTAATTGTTGAGTTTTATAGAATTACAAAGAAGAAATCCAATTTAGTTACAATACCCTTGTTTGGGTCATTGCAACATCATTTTCAAAAGTTACAAAGTTGCAAGTTTTGGTTGGTAGGTAGGTAGGAAGGGCAATAGAGCAAACTACCTTGTATATTGCAATATTCTCAACAACCTTGTGTTGTCATTGCCTTGGTGGAGATTTAGTGCGTAGGTACATAAGTAAATAGGTTGATGAGTAAGTAGGAAAATGGGTGGGCGAGTAGGTAGGTGGTGGATGGAGGAGGCCAAGGTGCATAGGCAGGTAGTCTAAATGTAGGTAGATGGGTGAGACCTGAGTTTGCGGCCTTGGTTAGCCCAGGACAGGGAGGGACGAAAAAGGTCCACCCATAGATGCACCATCCATCCACATTGGTGCACTGGTAGCCTCTTGGACTAGGACATTCATGGCTTAGACCTCAAGCTCTGCCTGAGATCTAGGGTTATTTTGTAGGGTTTAGGGTTGCACACACCACTCTGGACACTCCTTGATACAATGCACAATTCATTGGACAGACAGATGGCAATCCTCCCTCGGATTGTGGGATAGATTGGTTTTCACAGCTGAAGCACATTGCACAGCAAACCAGAGCCACACTCTTGGCACAACCGAGTCAAGCTAATTGCAGAGGGCCAGCAGGGCTTTCACCTTGCACACCAGTGAGATGGTTTTTGGACTGGGTCTGTCTGTGATGGTTGCAGCAAAGGACCTTGTGCACTACATTTCTTCTCTTGTAAGTTTTAAAGGTGAGTGATTACAGCTCAGTGAGCTTTGGAGTATTGAGCTATGGAGAGGTTTTGCCATGGGTTTTCAAACAAAGTGTGCAACAAGAGGATTACTACTTTACATTGGATAACTTCATTAAATCAAACTTTGCATTTTAAAAAAAGGTCACAACAACAAGTTCATAAAGATGTATGATCATGGCAAGTGAATTTGTAATATATTAAGATTTCCGTCACCCATTAAATCAGACTTTGCATTACAAAAAACTCACGAAATTGTATCTTCTCAAGAAGTTCTCAGGATATGTGACTTTGTATTAACTTTTTGCTTACACAATCAATCAAACTTGAGCATCAAAAAAGTCACAATTTAAACAACATAGAAGAAAATGTATCATGATCATGTCATTTGACTTTGTATTAACTTTTTGGTCACATATTAAATTAGACATAATTTTTAAGCTCACAAGTTACAAGAGACTCTCATGAGCCTCTGATCTTCTCAAGATTTTGTATTAATCTTTTCACCCACAACAATACTCATGATATGCTTACTGAGGTCATCAAGACTCTAATCTAGTTTCCAGTGTGTTTTACTGAACTAAAAATTTTAGCTGCTTGAGGTTTTTGTCAGTTTCATGATGATCTCAGCATCAGATTGTGACTGTGGGAGAGAGAAAGAGTCCATGTTGATCTCAGTATCTGATTCTGAGAGAAAGAGAGAGAGGGAGAATCCAAGATTCAACTTTTGTGTCTGTTTTTTGGGGGTTTTCTTGTCAAATCTCCACAACACATGAGGTGAGAATCACTCCCTGGAATTTCTTGTCCGGTCTCAAAAACTCCCATTTGCCCCTGAAGAGATTTGTTGCAGTTGGAGAGACTTTCAGCTGCTGCTCATGATCTTCTGGTGCTGGTGATGGGTGGTGGTGCTTCAGCTTCATTTTCTTCCTGGAGCTGCTGGGATTAGTAGTTGATGATCTAGTGTTCTTGGTACTGCAGCTCATCATGGGAGTCGATGCTGCTGCCGCTGCTGATCTAGTGTTGTAGATCAAAGAGGTGAAAGAGTTGGTATCTTTGTTCTGAGGTCCAGTGACAAACAGCTTGTGAGAACCCAAAGCTGAGATACAAACGGGTGCAATGATGCTGTCGTCTCCCTCAGGCAGAACATCAAGTAGTTGCCACTCGTCTGTCTCTGTGGAGTAGCAAACCAAGTCTCTCTTGTGGAATCCAAAGAGCGGCAGAAGAGTTCTCCCCCGACTTAGTTGTTGAGCCGTAGTAGTAGCAGCTGCTGTACTAGTACTAGTACTAGTACCGGCAACAACAACAACATTGTTGTTGTTACAGTGCACATTTGTTCGCGTCATTATAGTATTAGTCCCTGCACCAGCATCCGCAGCGATGGTGCTGCAACGACTTGCACTAGATGATCGAGTATTGCAAGAAGAGCTGGACCTTGATATTACGCCTGCTGCTGCATGCGTGAAGACGGTGTCAGTTCGAGTCCATTTGTTCAACTTCGGTTTGAAAATCTCGGAAGAACACACAAACTCCAGGCATTGATGTAAATCTGCAGATCTTAATTGGTTGTTATATATATTTCCGCTGACCACGTAAAACTCTTCGTCGATAACTGCTGATGAGCATTCGTCTCTGCTGTCGTTCATATTAGGCAGCACTTGCCAGCAATCTCGCTCTGTGTTATACATCTCGGCTGTAGACAAAGCGTTTCTAGCGTTGTCGTGACCACCAGCCACCACAACATAGCTACCCATGAACGCTTGACAAGCGAAGGAGGAACGAGTGCTCGGCATGTCGGCTCCTCGTTGCCATCTTCTAGTCGCGAAGTTGAACATGTACACAGTTCTTAGCGTCTCCCATGTACGAGGATGCCAACCTCCGACGACCAACAACATCCCATTCACAGAAGCCAAACGACAGAAGAGAGGAAGACCATAATGCGAAAACTCGGGGATGGGTGGTAGCCATTCCCAAACCTGCGATTCCTCGTCCAACATGCTGACGCCGTATGTAGGATGTTGCAGTGAAGGATGCGTTCTAGGAAGCGCTTGTAGCATGCACACGCAATGTTTTGTCACTCCTTCCTGTTTCCTTTGCTCGTAAAACTCTCTGCTGCTGACGAAGTTTCGCCACTTGCGCGAGACGCCGTGAAGCTGTGCATGGCTTTGTATGGATACTCGGCTCAAACACCTGTACGCAACTTCATCAGGCAGATCTGGAATCAACCCCTGCTGCTCATCATGTTTTTCTGCCTCTTCTTGCTGCAGCTCCATGATGATCACTAGATCTGCAACTCTACTACTACTACTACTACTACTACTACTACTACTTGTTGATCCCACTACTTCTTCCACTGCTGCAGCTAGCAGTGGTGGGATGATAACAATCTCTTCAGGCAGATCTAGTCTGCAATCAACCTCTCATGTTAATCTTCTTGTTCCTGATCTTGCAACTCCGCGATCAGTAGATCAACTGTACTACTTCTTTGGCTACTGCTGCTGCTGATGCTGATGCAGATCTCTTCACGACAACGTCATAACCCTAGCAACCAGACCAGCTGCAAAACTGCATGATATTTTTTAATCTAGACTGCAACAAAAAAAATCCTCAACAAAAACAGCAACCCACTGCAATCGAGAGAGAAAGAGAGAGAGAGAGAGAGAGAATTCTCAAGCAATTGTCGAACTCTCAAGCGCCATCATCTGCTCTCAAAAGCCATCATCTCCTCTCAAAAGCCATCATCTCTTCTGAAGGGAGCCATCATCTCCTCTGGAGGAGCGAGGAAGTTGAGGTCCGGTTCCGGTTGACGGAATCAGCTTCTTTCAAGTATTTCTTCTTCTTTTCAGGAATCGATTCTAGGAAAAGGGAGAACGAAAGAAAAAGGAGAAAGAAAAGTCGTCAGGATTCCAGAGATAGATTCCAGCACACCAAAGAAAGAACCGAATAAAAAAAAAAAGAAGACGAAGCAAGTCGTCAAGATTCCCTAAAGAGAAGAACGAACCCCAAAAAATGATAAGATGATGAGGTGGGCTGTTTGAAGTCAACAAGTTGGGCGTTCGGTTGTGTACCCAAGGCCCACTACACTGGTGGTACCATGATTTTAAAAAACCCTAAACCCTAAGCCTAAGCCTAGTCCTTGAAGTTTCCATTACAATGGGGGCCTCACACAAAGGACCCAATGATAGCACATCATAAGCCGCCTCCCGCCCCCCTCCCCATCCTATTGACCTTAAAATGCAAAAAGCTTATGTCATCAAGTTTTGTCACTTAGTAGTAATGACAAAGAGTTTCACCATTGTTGTACTACCAAGAATATTAGCCAAACCAAAAGCATTTTTAAACTTTACTCTTCTCCACCAATTGCACCCTTGTAAATAACCATTTACCCACAACCCACCACCCACACCACAAATGCCTTTTTGGCCAAAACATGCAAAAAGGTACACTCACCATTCCGTCATTGCATGTGGTGCTTCCCACTTGGTGCTTGGCTGGTAGGAAAGCCCCCATGATCCGCACAAGGCATTGACTTGCGAATTCTACAAGTTCATTTGCACACGCAATGACCACTTCATGAAAAGGGATGTGTGTGTGTATGTGTGTGTTTTCATATGTAGATTATTTTGAGTGAATAGAAGTGTTTTTTTTTTTGTGTGTGTGTTTTCTTTTTAAATTTATTTTCATTTAATTTCTGATTGGGGTCAACACAAGTTCTCAACTACACAAATGTTATGCATCCAAGTGAATCAGACAAAAAGGTATTATACACCCCTTAAGAACCACAAAATGGGTATTTTACAAGACATCATAATATCAAACCATATAGGCACTAGTTACAAACATATGTCCAATTATTTTTCTTAAAAAGTGAAAACCCACCCAATAAAAGTTGTTGGCACAAAAATGAACATGCTATTGATGAATTTATTTGTGAATTTTCTTCGTCCAACCTATGTCCATTTGAGCAAATGAGATAGTGAGGTGAAGATCAAATACACACATACCTAGCTAGCCCTTATTGTCTAATCTTTCAAAGCAACAAGCAATTTTTATGGCTTAACATCCTTCTCTTTTAATAATCAGGCAGTCAGAACAAATTTAAAAACAAAAAACTGAGGTCACTCTTTCCACTTGTAAAGCACGTGGGCAACGGCATTACCAAAATCGGGCAGCACTTGACAGCTGCCTCACGTAGGCACAAACCCTTGACACCAATGGTGCAATTGCAATGCGTATTGACAAAGATTCCAAAAGCAATAAACAAGGAAGGCACTAAGGTATCAAATTCCATTGTTTTAATACCCCTCGTATTGAACCATGGCTTTTGAATTGTCACAAAATTAAGGCAAATTGAAGCACTAAGGATTCCAAGTATATCTTATACTATCTCTAAGACACTTAGAACTATGAGGCTAGGTACAGCCGACATCAGCATATTGTCAATTTGTTAAACAATTTTTTTGTGGGACATGCTGACAAGTAAAGATCATATAACATTTACTTCAACTACACACAATTTCCAACTTCAAGTAAATGTCAAAGACAACATGTAGGATAATGTTTTAAATAATAATTCAAGTGGAGATTTGGGTGGCAAAATCAACAAAAAATTGTGTCAATCGTTTGACCCATTGAAACCGGGCGTGCTCCCCAAATTTACACCAATGACATCAAGGTCCTCCTTTCAGGCAACTTTTGAGAACCTTAGTGGTTTTTCAAAGAAGAATCTTCCAGTTTTGAAGGGCTCTTGATGCATCCTCGATCACTTGATTGTCTCCTTCTCTTTTGGTAGCTTGATGGTGATGCTAAAGTATTATGAAGTGCAAATACTTTCAAATGGATCATGATTAAAATGGTTGACAAAATATATTGCGATTACAAAACAATCAAAATAGTCCTCTCTTAATTAAATATTGTACCCATCATTTTATTCTATTTTATTTATATTTTCTTTTCTTTTTGTGATGAAAATTGACCATTTTGCTATTAAAGGAAGTCCACTAACAACATGATCAAAGGAATTTTTTGAAAATTTCCAAAACTATCACCCTTCATTTACAACCTTTATCACCATTGTTTAACATGCATTATATATATATATATATATATATGTAATATTATTCGTTTTACTACTGACCTAAATGACCCCAAAAGATTTACAATAGGCACCTTGCAACTTGCTGTGTAAACAATTAGATCCAAAAGTATACACACACCTCAATTCCTCTAAATTCTTAGGCTCAAACTACAAACTCGAGCGTTGGGATGGACTGGGTAATCGACGTGTCTCAATAATGCATACCATGAGGTGAGGCATTAAAGTAAATTGGCCGATGACCCAACACTTAAGTGCCCAGGCCAAACATAACTTGAACCCCTCCTCTTGGTGCATCTGACACATTAATAATTGTCAAAAATGAATTAAAAATGAGAAAGTTATGGCTCCCCAAAATAAAGGGGCTGAAAAACTCAAAAAAACAAACTACCTAACATTACAAAAGGCCAGTTCCTGACCACCCAAAAAAATTCCTTTTACATTGCTTTGTTGCTATTAGAGTTCAACGATGGTTCATAGAACTTCACGCAGCCCTTCTATAGCACTTTAAATCGTTTAAAATGAATTAAAAATTTAAAAAGTTACAAGATTTGAAAGTAGGACGAGTCAAAATGAAAAAAAGAAAAACACGTTCCGCAATACCAAAAATGTATTTTTCTTTACTGCTCATTTTCGGCTGGTCCTTTGGCTTTGCATTCCAAAGATGATTTGAAGACATTGAGAAGGCGCTCCTATAACATTTTAAATCACTCAAAATGGAGAAGAATTGAGAAAGATCTACCAAAATGTTCAGTCGTAAGGAGGCAATCGGTGATGGGCCAGCTACTTTAGAGCATCTCCACCTCCCACACCAGCAAACACCCCTTTTCAATTTAATCTTGCAGCAGGATACCTCAAATCCTACTGCTCTCCCCTATTAATGAACCATTTTGCAGTGGTCATTTTAACCCCCTTTAAAAGCTTTTTCTTACTATGGATTTGGAGAGAGTGATCATTACTCATAGAGATGTAAAGACATAAATGGTCTTTGAGTGTTTAAAGGGACTTACTTTTATGACATTTGTGGGTGAGGAAAGTGATCATTATACGGTATTCTATTCTAAAATAAAGGAGTTGTTTGCAGGTGGGGTTGAATACTCTTACCCCCCCCTTGGCGGCAAGATGGGAAGAAGTTAGTTCTAATTGTGAGTGTCCTACATGGGTTGAAACTCGAAACCAATATTTAATAATTTTTTTGGTTCACGAGTATGTGGATTACTCTTGGCATACAATAATGAATTTTGGATGGGTTTTACAGTGAAGAGATATTCGTGTGTCATTGGTGATGATCGAAACCTCACCCTCCTCCGCCCCCCCCCCAAGTCAAACACAAGCTCTCATTCATCCTGGAATTTTTATAAAACAGAAATTTAAGGTCCAAAATTATCTTGCCCCCAGCCCCCCTCTTGCCAGCTACTAGGTAGGTAGATGCATGCAAGTGGTTAGTACATAACCATGGTTAGTTGTGGGACAAGAATACAATGAAAATTGCTTGCTAAAAACTATCACATGCACGTATTAATCTCCTTATGACTAATTGCACAAACCCAAGGGGAGGAAAAAACATTAATGTGAGAAAAATAAAAATAAATGTTAGGTAGCCATGTTGGATGGGTCCAAGCCAAATGGTTCAAAAGAACAGTGTAAGGATAAATGTATTTACCACCTAAAAGTCAAAAGGATGCCTATATACAAATGAAGTCAAATAAGACCCAAATGGAAAGCCTTGAGGGGGTCCAAAGCTAAAACCCAAGCCCAAGTCAAAGGCGAAGGAAAAAAGGCCAAAAAGGAATTAAAACACCTTACTTGTTAGGTGAAAGAGCCTAGCAATGTTTTTAATGACGAGCTCATGTCACACTACAAAAACAAAATTTTATAACCAAGGCATGGGACATCACACTATATAGGAGGCCCCATAAAAAAAAGGCTTTAAAAGTAGTTCATGTGCCTCCAAAGGGGGTGAAAACAAAATAGACCAAAAATTAGGAACCTACACCACCAAATGCACACAGTCTAGCCTAGGACCTAGGGGATAACAAAATTACCCAAAGGCCAAAGGGGACACTTTCTATAGGTTTGAGGTGAACATTTCTAAGTAGGAAAAAAAAACCAAAAATTGAAATTGAAGCACACGTAGACTAATTTTAGATCTAGGCCTAAGATGATAATATTGAAGAAGTCATTCATTTCAACATCACCATCTTTGGTTATAGCTTCTTTCTTCCACTTTTGGAAATGGAACTACTTGTATGAACCTCCTTCTTGTGGCAAAGACTAAGTTGGATGGTGCAATTACAAACTTTGTCACTTTCAAAAAAGTGCTAAAAAAACCCACTACTTCTTTTTGCTACGTAGTGAATAACACCATAAAGGGTAAATTGTCAACATAACAACCACAAAATGTATTATTAAGCTGTCAACTTTTTTAAACTCATGGTTTGTCTATTTGCAACTACAATCCAACTCCAACATTCTTTTATTGTCCAATTATGTTGTTTTTTTCTTCTTCCCTAAAATCCCATCGCCAACAAAAAGTCACAAATGAGTGTTGTGATGAATGAACAGATGTGTGGGCACATTGTAATGGTCTCATTTTGAACTTTTTCAAGCCTCTAAAAACCTATTTGTTCCAATCTTTTAGATTCAAAACAAAACTCAATTATCTTCCATAGAATTTATTCATCATCTTATTTATCTTGTTGCTAAACATTTTGTGTTCCATTTCAAGACAATCGAAACTCTTGTGTTTCATTTTCACAATTCATTTGAAAAAGAAAGAAGGCACATATGCACTAAGCTCCTCAAAATTGAATAGTTTTCATAAGGTTCTTCACCCGAAAGGTTCCTCATTCAAAAACTATGTGTAAAGTGCCCATCCTTTTGGGCTAAGATGAACCAGCACCCATGTTTATCAACTTTCATCTTTTTTAATGAAACCTCTTGGTGGGCATATTAAACCCAAAAAATTGTTAGATTTGAAGTTAGAGACCTTGATTTGATTTACACATGGGATATTTGTAATAATTTTTAATAATTCAAATGGGTAAGTTTTTTTCATAAAAAAACCTGATATGTGATTTACACATTAATTGTGTTAGCAATAGGTCACAACTAAAATCCAAATATCACTTTTAACTATCATTTCACACAATACCCTTATTTAGGTAAAGGCCTACTAACGCACCCCTAAGCTCCTTAATGGACTAAACGACGAATCCAAAGGTGAAAAGAATGAAAGAGAAGGAGTTTCGACGCATTCCCTGGCTCGCAATACTTCAGGGGTAGAAGGGCATGCTAAAGCTCCAAAATGGGGATTAAGAAGATTGACAAGCACTTCATTACTCACATGGACCTGCACAAACCAAACAACAAGTTAGTTAGTGCGTAGTTGCTGCACTTTGGTGCACGAACAAACCACGGGCAAACACGGACTCACAAGACTCACCACGGCCTGAACTTGGGAGCCACCACCTTTCCCCTTATAATATTATGTGCCTGACCATGGAATCAACACCCAAATATCATTTTGTCCCGGGACTCCCAAATGAGAGTTTCAAAATTCCCACAACTAAGACTCCCGCAACTTTGAAGGCCCATAACTTTACATGCAAACTTTCGATTGAGATGAGGTCTGAAGCAAAGTTGTAGCCCTCATCAAAAGTTCTTTCCAACAATATGTCACACACCACCTGCACGCAAGAAAATCAAAGTGATTCCTAACTTTTAGTTGGGAGTCACATTGCCAAATTGACTCCCAACTCTTCCTTTGGCCAAAATTTATGTTTCAAAAATTCAAATGGGTCATATGAACCCATTTAAAACATCTAGGTTTCAAAAGATTTCCAACAATATAAGGAACTTTTCAATTCAATTTTTTTGACCCTTGTAATCACTCTTTGAAAATTCAAAAGTCCATCAGGACTCCAACTCCCAAAGTGGGGGTTCACTTGAGAGTGTGGGGTCCGTTCTCTCACTCTCCCACACTCTTGGGAGCTTGAAATGTGAATCCTAACTTCATTCTTGGCCTGCACCTTCGCAAGCCCTTGCTTTGGTCATGAACCCAAGGCTAAAGTTTTGACACATTTCAATGGACTTACCAAATTAGTTTCACTAAGAATCAACCCATGGGTTGCTAATTGCTAACTTATGTCCAATATTTTTTGAGCTTGTGTTATCATGTTAATAAACATTTAACATGATAGCATAACCTCCCAAATAGGATTTTTAGAACATTAGACACATTTGGTTTGCAAATAATTAACATCCATTTGTAAAAGTCCTTTTTTGCAATTTTTTGAATTCACAAAAAGTGGCAATTTGTTGTTGAAAAAACACTTTTTTTCCAAGAATTTCTCCAAAAAAAAACTTCACAAAACATGTCAGATTTACTTCAAGTCGAAACAATCATAAATCATCAACAAAATATTTATTATTGTAATTGAAATTTTTTGACATTTGAAGAAATTTCAAATTACTAGCAAAGATTTGAGTCGAAAGATTCTTGTACAATATTAAGAATGATTTATCAATTTTTTTAAAAATTAATTTTTATTTTTATTTTTAGTGTTTAATTTTGGGTATGAATTGTCAACATGGCAAATGAAATTAAATTCAGAGGAGATTGACCACCTTAAACAATTGTTATCTAAGTGTCCATTGCCTCAAGAAACCTCTCAAAATGGCAATGCATAATCACAATAACTTCATCAGAACTAGTCATAATATCATTTCCATGAATCAACAAAAGGGAGTTTAA
Organism: Sphagnum tenellum; assembly: GCA_963921925.1. Taxonomy (NCBI): domain Eukaryota; kingdom Viridiplantae; phylum Streptophyta; class Sphagnopsida; order Sphagnales; family Sphagnaceae; genus Sphagnum; species Sphagnum tenellum. The sequence continues at coordinate 2,910,178 of OY998142.1, forward strand.
ACATCCTTACAAGCCACAAGGCAAATTGACAAGAAGCCCATACATAAACAGTTGGACTAAGTGGCCAACTACTGCTAATAAGCTTAGGAGTTGGCAATGGAAAGTTTCTAACTTTACAAGAATAATGCTTTCAAATCATGTGTTCAACTAACAGATATGTCAAACTATGGACAACACTTTGAAATCAATTGTGTTTCATTGCATAACAAAAGATGCAAAATGCAGGGCTCACAAGGCAACTTTTTGATTATCTTATGTCCACCACCACATTGTATATGCATGTCCAGTAACAAACTTAGTTTTGAACTGAATGTGGAACTAGGACTAAAGAAAATGATGGTAAATAATTGTAAAGCACATGAAGAAATTTTCTAGTGCATTTGGAGGGCAAATTATGTCCATAAACATCCCTCCAAGAAAAGAGGAGGAATCTTTCAGCTTTCCATTACAAATGGATGGGATCTTACCACCTAAAAGTCCTACAAGTCCTATATCTATTTGGGAGTCAGCCAGCAATTAGTGTAACCCTAATTCAAGGGATACAATGGCATCAGATGTACATCTTTCACTGAAATAAAAATGTGTTACCAAAGGCTTCATTGCACAGAAACCCTAGCCCCTAGAATGTCCAAAGTGAATAAGCATTTTTGGTTGAGATTTCACATGTCTAATGAGGAATGATCAACAAAACTTGTTAATAGGGTTTCCATGTGAATCTATCAATGTAAACCATCCAACAACTCAAATCCATAAACAAAGATAAGATTTAAAGTCTTGAATGAAATATGTTGAATGGATTGTATGAAATAAAGATTGTGATTTCACAATTATACTTAACCCTCAACCAAGAAAAGTTGTCCGATATGGTCCACAACAACCAAGAGATGAAAAAAAACATGGAAAACAGCTCTGATCACATCAGGTTCAAGTTATCTCTACCTCTTTAAAATTTAATTATGTTCTATATTGCAAGATTCTAACCACATTCCAATGCAATTTTTGGGCTTTTTAAAAATCTTGGAAAGTCGAGCTTTACTTTTAATTTAATCAAATTTGTGCATTTTGAATTGTACATTTTGATTCTCCTAACCAATGAATAAGAAATAAGGTTCAGTTGCTCATGTGGAAGTTGGAAGTTGGAACCCAAATTATATTATACTTCAAAGGATGTTAACTATTGCCTTGATCTGCCTGGCACATCTTTTAAAGATGCAACTTTTTTGTTATCTAGCCACAACATGAAAGTTGAAAGTGGCATGGACATGGCATGGAGGCTCACGTGCAAATCGCAATGTCAGAGATGATGACATTCGTGACAAGGTCTGTCATCAGCAGCTGATTACACAGCTGAATACAGAAGATAATTTATTCCCTTGCTGTTATCAGCTGCTAATGACAACCAATGTCGACATACAACCTTTTTGAAACCCTGTGCTGGTTAAAAGTCACATACCAAGAAAGATGGTGTCTTTGTCCTCTTGGATTTTGACACTTGAAAAGAAATTTTCTGGTCTTCTTGAAACTCAGAAAACATCTTGTGCACCTGCTTGAGCACCCAACACAAAAAGAATCCATTTTCCAATCTGTGTATCATACTCCCAAATCTACACTCAATGCACAGGTTAACACAAGTACACACAACTTGCAGGCCTAACACAGGAATTTAAGGGTAAGCAACTTTTATCTCTTGCAGAAAATTCACACCTTCAACACATATAGGAGCAGGAGCAAAGACCCACCTTTTTAACACCACTTGTGAGTCCTAGACCATGGATGCTGTCTCCATCAACCCACTTTGTGATCAAGCCATTGTGTGATTGCACTTTATGAGCACCATGGCCTTCGACAGCATCTTCTGCACATGATTGTGTTATCAGTCTTCAGTCTCTTCCAAGCAGAGAGTAGAAGCCTAGAAAATAGACACTGAAGAAGACAGCAAACTAAAGCACAACTTTGTTCATCACAGATTGAACGTATTCTGCAACCCAACCATTTCAGTGACCACATGGTCAAATGTCACTGAAGTGGAAAAAACTTCAATGATTAGTCAGGCCAAATGTATGGAGGACCAGCTCCTCTATTTACAAGCCCACATCAAGTTTATCATAAGAGCTGAGCCTTGATGGTGAATAGGAAAAAACAAGTAAAGCTACAAGATCTCTCGTATGATATAAAAAAGGCTTGACAAACTTGAAGGTGAGAAAACACTCTCAAATGACCCCCACTGTTGATTTCCAACATTCTCATTTCAAATTCAAATTTTACAGTTGGGAAGTTATCTGCCTTCCTTAAGAGGATGCAACAAGAGGACGGAACTTACCAGAAGAATGAAGCAGCAACCATTCAATGGACATATGAAGGCGAATATGTGAAAAAACATGAGTGTAACATCCAATCTCCTGCCGGTTCACCACCCATGAATCCCTTTGGATCTTCAACCCTAAACTCTCTTCTAGGTATTTGTCCATTTCTGACATACGCATGCTTATTGAAGCATTTGGGCTCTTTAGTGGGGCCGATGGGAACTCCCACAGGCCTGCAAGTAAACCCTGCTGAGGCCTTTGAACCAAGAGGAACGAGGAGCTTGCATCACTACTATCCAAGTTGAAACTCCTTTCAACTACACATACTGTGACATACTCATTGCGAGGAATTGGCTTCGCAACTTTTGTAGGAAATAGAGTAACTGAGGAGATTTTTTTCTCAATCTGCCCCACAAGGTCTAGGGCCTTGCAGTGGCTTGCAATAGGACAAGAAGCACAAGATGGGCTTGTGGGGCTGCATATTGTGGCACCCAGCTCCATTAAGGCTTGATTGAAATCTCCAGGCCTAATTGCATCAACCAACTGTTTTGCCAGAGTCCTGCCATGAGCCAAGCAAGGAGACAAGGTCAAAAGATACATTCTGCCAGATGTCTTTCAAGATGACCCATGTTTCTGCAGTCTTGTATTCTACAACTCATGTAAGTATAAAATTCTCTGATTAAAATTTTCTTTCTTCCTTTCATATGCCATCCTTCAGCAGGGGCCACAATACTGTCTATGAAGGCAAACCCTAATCTGCCACTAGTGTAGTAAACAGAAAAGGCACTATACAGTCTACAAGGTCCTTGAGACGAAAACACTCAACAGTACTGTTTGAACAGAAAAGTTCATCATTCTAGTATCAAAACATGGGCATATAGGGCCCACATTGAAACAAATATTATACCAGAAAAGCTTGACTGTGGTGGAGGCTTTAGGGTTCAAAGCTATTGCCCGCAGCCTGCATAGAACTCGAATGACATTTCCATCCACCACCGGGACAGCCTGCATGAGCATTTACAACATACATCAATATGCCAGCAATGGTCTGATTCAAAAATAGCCCTATTGCAATCAACTCACATAGGTTAGTGGCTATATGTAAACCAACACGTATCTATCATGGTTGGACATCACACAATGGACTGAACTAGTTTTAAAACACCAACAGTGTTAAGGAATAGAGAAGAAGACAAAGACAATCATGCCTGCTTGAATGCTATTGAGGCTATAGCACCAGCTGTATAGCTCCCAATTCCAGGTACTTTCTGCAGCTCTACCACAGTCCGTGGAAACCTTCCTCCTAGGTTGTGTACAATTTGTTTTGCCCCCTGTCCATCACCATAAAATTTGAATTGCTCCCCACTACAACTGAATCCAAAGATTGAAATCTGAGAGCTGAAACCAGCAAAGCTGGTGAATTACCAAAATGGGACTTAAGGCCTCCTAGAACTAGCTGTAAAGTACATGAACTGGAGATGCTTACAAATTTTGTATAACTTTGGCACTCTCTTGTTGAACAGAATGAAGTGAAATTGGGACCCTGCTGGGAGTACCTCAAGTAGAAAACGTGCACGCCGGTAGTAACCCAGCCCTGCCCATACTGCATTCACTTCCTGCCATCATCAGACCCATTCACCAATTTCAAGTGTGTTTTGAAACTAAACAACACCTGTTGACACTGAACTGTGAGCCTCATCAGAAACATCAATCCTTGTTAGTTTCAAATGTCAACCCCAGATGGATGTTTCAATTCAAGCCCATGCCCAGTAACCCTAAACCCTACATCACACCATACTTTTGAAACAATAGAACAACAAACTTGCAATTCATGTATGCATGCATGCATCATTATGTGTTTTCTTGAAGGAGATGAAAGGCCAATCATGATAATGACCTCTTGAGATGCTTGAGCAAGGTGAAAAATGCTCGGCCACTTCTCCATCCAATTTTGGTAGTACATAATGACAGTTGCTACCCTGGTTTGTTGGAGCATCATCTCTGACACCCATACTGCGTAAGCCCTCTGCTCTTGGACCTCTATCTGCCAGCCAAAAAAAAAAAGAATGCTGATCATTTCCCCATAGAGGCCTGCTGAACCCATGATGCTCATCATATCAAAGTAGAAATCACTGCAACACAAGATGCTCATTATTTTCCATGCGGAATACAAGATATTGCAGAGGAGGATTTCCCTACTTTGACTGTATGAGCACAGAATTATCAAAAATCTAAAGAACAGGAAAGGGCTTTGCAGGTTTCTGGAAGAGAAATTGATGCTTACCGGCTGATGATTGTCAGGCTTAGTCGTGGTCGACGTTGCAGCTTTAGGTTGCACATTCTTCTCCTGCTGTTTGACTCCAGTTCCATCAACAACTACAATAGGAGGAGCTTGCAGAAGAGAGTGAGGATTCAGCCGCCAAGGCAAAACACGATGGCTTCTATCGTACCAGTTCAACAAACTGCTTCTGATGTTAACAACCTCCTCCGCAGAAAAGGAAAAAGTTTCAGACGGCAGCTGCTGTTGCTGCTGCTGTTGCAAAGGCCAGAAATCTTCGATGTCATCAGCGGAAGACACCAATGCCAAATTCTCGGCTTCTTCGTCCTCTTCTTCATCTTCGTCATCGTCCGCTGCATGACTCCTCGACTTCAGTCGCTTCTTCGCTGCTCTCGGACGTTTCTTCTCACCATGCTGCTGTTTTCTGTCCACCTTCACCGCCCGCAAAACCCTAACAACCTCTTGCTTCCGAGTAGTTGTGATTTTCTCACCTACAAAAGAGGGAAGAAGAATATCATCTCCCTCAACACCATGGCCAAACTCACAAACCTTACCACCGATTGAAGCTTTCTTCCCTGTAGTACTAGCACTCGATCTACAGGAGCTTTGTGGTTGTTGTTGTGTGGTAATTCTACAAGAGCGAGTGATGGGAGCCATAACTGAACCGATGATGACGATGATGTTACTTGCGTCCGTTTATTCCTCTGCATCCTTCTACTCACTCGCAGCGCTGCTGTTCGGAAGAAAACAAGGAGCGCATCTTCACGTAAGGAATGGCTCTCTCTCTCTATCTCTCTCTCTCTCTCTCGCCCGCTCGCTCTGTGCCCTCCAATTTATGGCAAACTTCAAACTTCAAACCAGAAACAGTTCAAATAACAACTTAGCGACACGCTCTATGAAGTTCCCAGAGAATGGAATATTTAGCCAAAAAGCCATATTAAAAATTAAAACAGCTAAAAAATCAAGTGTTTTCTTTCAATTTTCAATAGCCATATATATATATATATATCACAATTTTAACAAACATCGCCAAAATTCTCTACTTGATTCAAGTAGGGTAGCCAAATGAGCAGGATGTTTAAAATTTTTGCTTTCATATTTCCAAAGAATGGAAAAGACAGTTTGAAACAGCCCTTTTTTTTCTCTGTCTATATATATATAGCCAAAACGCCAGACTCAAAATTAAAATAGCTAAAAATCAAGTGTTTTATTTTAGGATTTTCAATAGCCAAAAATCGTAGTAGAGTAGCCAAATTAGATGTTTAAACCATGGAAGTAATGTTTCTTGTCCACCTATTACCATACTCCCTGATCGGATTTGGCAACAAACTGCCAAAATAATTAATTAAATTTTTTCATTTTTAACTTCAACACTCGGATTTTTAATTTTAAAATTTTGGGCAGGTAATGGCTATGTGAAATAATAAACATATTTTTGGCTATGTCTGTGGGAGAGTCTAATTGTGTCTAAACTGTTTTGATTCTTAGTTTTACAGAAATTATAAAAAAAATTCAACACAATTTATTTTATTTTTTCAAAAATTCAACAAAATGAAAATTAATATAATTTATGTCGAAAACGTTCATGTACTATACAGTATACATCCATCATGGTGCATTCGGGGTTGTTGGTAGGAGCCACAATGAACTAACACCCACCAACACATCTTGCAAGATGAATGGTGTTTAGACCAAAAAACGTTTCTTTTCATTGTGTTATTGTCTCAATGGTTAACTATCTATTGATTATCCACATACATCCACATACATCCACATTAGCATTAGTCTTGATAAAATCTACTAAGCTAGAACATGATTTATAATTTATTTTAATTTGGCTAATTTTTGTTAACGAAGATCAATTTGTCCAAATTTTCTAGTTGTAAATGACATCTAGTAAGATTATTAAGGATTTCAATAAAAGAAAATATATATATGTTTCAATTTAGAATCCAATTATCCCTAAGATTTGTGTAGCACACAAATGCCAACTATTGGAAACATGCTTTCATTTTTTCCCACCATTGTAGTGGAAACTTGATGTTTTTAACATCCACCTGATAACCCATAAAAATCAAAAACTCTATATTGATCAATTATGTTGTTGGCTCACTTGTGTTTAGTATCATTTCAAAGATATTCAAATTGTTATCCTCTTCAACCCTGATCAACAACACCACCTTTAGATTCAACCAAAAGATGTAAATGATAATGACATTTAAAAAGCATAAGAAACAAAAAAAAAATTTAATCATATTTTTCAACAATTACCTTACCTTGGTCACAACCAATAAGTGAGGACACAAGATGAACAATTTTAAACCTAGGGTTCAACATTTTAAAAAACATATTTTCGGATTTTCTTTCTTCATATTTTTAAGAAGGAAAGAAAATAATTCAAAACCTAAACAATTTCCTTTTTCATGTTGGAGGCCAAATATGATAACTCATAAACAACATTCCATTTTCTTCCATTAAGTAATCAAAGGTTGCAAAATCAATTTCATGCTTAAAATTTAAACTTGTGAATATGGTAGAATTTAGTGCATCACCTAACAACCAATGACTCGTACATTGATTCAAAATACAAGCAAACAAAACATGGCCAAGAAAATCAATAATAATCTAACAAATGTGCCATGTCAAATGAAATTGTACTCTTGCATTCATTATCACAGAACTATGTTTACTATAACATAATATAATTGCTTCTTTGAATTACAAAGCTTCCTTTAAAAAGATAACTTTATTAACAAATATGTAAAAGCAAAACAAAATGTTGGACTATGCCAAAATAGGAATTGAAAAAAATGTAAACACGAAAAAATCTAGGCAAAAAAAAATTGCCTTGTTTTCATTGGAGTATTCAATTTCCTTATGGGAAGATACGAATTGACACATGCCTTCTCCCATTCTTGCCTACCTTTTCTTAATTTTTTTGGCCAAGTTATGCATTTTTGCAAATCTCTTTCGGTAGTTTTGATTAAGGCATATTATATGTCTTTACAAACTTTTTCATCCATTGTTACATATTGGCATGCTTTAAAATTGTATGACTAAAACAAGTGCTTTGAAAACTTACTTCCAAACCCAACATATCACAACTTACAATTGTTTTAAGGTTGTAGTCATAGTGTTTATATTAGGTCCCTCATCCTTGACATAAGCAATAATTTTTCTCCTCTATGCATAACTATCCAACAATTATGTCAAGTTTTTGGCCAATGTTTATCCACTAATATCATTTGCCTCAAAAAAGCCAAGTGTATTATGTTTTGGCTACTAATCAACTCCTAAAAGTTGATCACCAATGCAAAAATATCATGTCCACGTTTTGACATCCACAAATCAAAGCTTGTAATTGGAAAACGGCATTCCACTAAAGTTAGTAAAACATACAATTGTTTTGTTTTTTCCACTAATCCGAGTAGTAATGTATGAAATTTTTGTCTTCTAGATGGAAATACAATTCTTGGACACAAATGCATATTAAATCTTTTCAACCAACTACTTTCCACAAACTATAAAAGAAAATGGTTTTTGAAAATTAAAAACCCAAGTCTTCCAAATTTTATTTTTATTTCAGATCATCTTTTTTGAAAGGTTCCTTTGCAACAAAAAAATGGGAGATGGAACTAGAAAACATATTTGGTCTCTTTTTGGAAAGTTGCCTTTCATCTTCCCTCAAAGGATTATTCATTTCTTTTTCAAAAAAATTTAAAATCTTACAATGATCCAAATTTACATTTTTTTCAATCCAACTACACCATTAGTTGTGTTATATATGATTAATCATCTCTTAGCTTGAGTTTTTGGATTTGAATTCAAAACTAAACTATTGTGACAAAGGATACAATTTTTGATTTAAGGAGTTGTTACATCAACTTCTTTGATATCATTAACATAGTAAAATGCCCAACATAAAACAATTATGCTATTTGGTTTCCAAAAAAATCTTTATGCATGTAATTTCTTTGAATTTTTTTCCATTTTTCCTTCATTAGTTTTCATATTCCTATTTCCTTCTGTTTGAACTAGTGTTGGTAAGTTCTTAGGTTCTAGGAGGAACAACCAATTTTAACTCTTCGAAATTTCAAAGAATTGATTTCAATTAAGTTTCGTTTTTAATATATAAAATGAATCGAAATTCAGTTATGGTTCCAATTAATTGTTTTAGGGTGGTTCCAATCCCAATTTTAGAAATAAGTTCCAATTTTCACCAATTATAGGTACTAGTTCCATAATTGTTAATTCTAGTTAACCCTTTGTTCTGACCCCAATATGCAAAACAACTCAAAAATTTGCAAATTTGAAATTTAATTTCAAATTGAACAAGTTCCAAGTCCTGGTTCCAATATGAAACAAAAATAAAACTTTTATTCCAAAAAACATTGTTTTCACAAATGTTGGAAAATATCAAACCTATTTCATACCTAGCCTATTTTAAAACTTTAGTGTAGCCTATTTCCAAACTAACATATTTTTAACATATAATTTATTCCCAACATTTTTAAAATATTAGCACTATTTTATTTTTTTGTTATTTGGTTTCATGTTTAGATTTCAACCAATGGTTACACCACCTTCAAAAATGGCCTTCTTCCCTTTAATTTTATAGTGCCAAACCTAATTATGCATGTTTTTCCCTTCATACTATGAGAAAAAAGATTGTTTCACAACTAGTGTATTAAACATAATAATATTTAATAATCAAATTATTGAAACAATAATTATTTACAAAACATTACATATGAATATGTATCCTTATTAAATTATAAATAGTTGCACTATAGTCATAACATAGTTGAATAATAGTACTTTAATAGTGGTGCATTATTGGCCTTACTAATTATATTAATGGGAATCATAGTTGAAAACTAATTGCAAATGTATTTCATAATGGGTGGTGGAAATATGAACACATGACATGATTACATGTATGTACATAGTTGTTACTTTAATGGCACATTTACAATATTTCTAAAGTAAATGCCACATGCAACTACACTTCAATTTTTGAAAAAATCAAACACAGTTGACTACATTATATGTACAATGTATACAAATTACTATATAGAAGGCCCATTTACAACTCATTTACAACCATAATGCAACTAACTAATTTTGTCACGTGGAAATTTATTTAATGCCTCATATTTCTAAAGGGGATAATTGCATTATTGTTATATATGAATTTTTTTGAATTTTAGTTACAAAATAATGCAGTTTTGACAAACATAATTTCTCATAGTGTCACCCAAAATTCTTCAAAATAGCCCCAAATGTGCCCCAATAATATTTCAGGTCAATTCTTCAATATCCATCCCAATCTTACCCCCAAAACAACCACCAATTGACTCCTATTTCCAACCTTGAAAAAAACCCAAACAATCTCCCAATTCCACCCAATGCCACCCCTAATGCAATTCCAACACATGGCCAAATCTAAATTAAAGTGGTGGACAATAATCCTACATCTAGGAGGTGTAACAAAAAAGTAAACCTAAATAGTAAACCTAGCAAATAATTTGGTTATATCATCTCCAAGGGTTAGGCACTCCTCACTCCATGGCCATTTGAAGAAAATAAAGGAAATTGAACTCCAAAAAAAATTATCCAATGAAAAAAAAAGAATTTTCACATATTTCCAAAACCAAAAAAACCTTACCTATAATCTATTCTCCGATGTCCAAAAGCCCAACTTGATCAATTAAGCCTTCATGTTATTCCATAAAGGCCTCCTTCGTCTCCATGAAGTGCTCCATGTATGCCAAGCCTTCAACACAAGCATCATTTGGCCAATTCTTATAGATGCTTATTAACATCTCAAGATTTTTTATGCCCAATCGAGAGCGTCGAAGGTTGGTGCATATACCTACCACGTTGAAAGAACTTTCTACCTCAATCTATGAACCAACAATCCCTAGAATTTGTTGAGCCACAAAGTCAACATACAAATATTGTACCTCATACATTTTCCACCATTTTAATGAATTTTTGGCCTCCTCTTCAATAACTTTCTTAAACTTGAAATGGTTGAACAATTTTTTCACCAATGATGATGCCATTTCCTCATTAATTTCCATGAGATCATAGAGACTTTTGGGATCAATATTATAAGATGTAAAGCTAGAAGCTCCAACATCTACATAACTTGGGTTTAAAAAGTTATATGTAGAAATAAAAAGTGGAAGCGAATCTTGATGGTCATACTCACTACCAATTTGCAATGTTTTCTCCTTGCCAACAAATTGAATGATTAACCCCAAACCCTTTTAATGAATGTGTAACATCATGCACAATGTGTTTTGGTTTTGGTCTTTGGAAAAATAACATAATTTAAAACAAAAATGGGTTTAAGACTTGTACCACTTGTTTCTACATGTTTTATCAAAACACTTGGACCTCCCCATCAAAATCTTAGGTTTCACTAAAATCAAATCCCAAACCATTAGCTCGAAATTGACATACAAATGATATGGCAACATCTAGGGCATATGAAAGCAACCAATATCACCGTTTTTGGTTTAACACTCATTGTTGAACCATAAGGCCCAAACTATCAGTAACAACTTAAGTTATTGCCCAAACTTGGGGACTAAACACATGACCTTGTAAAATTAACAATTATTGACTTCCATAACAAAGAATAATCACATGCTTAAACTCAAAAGTTTATTGGAATAAGACAACTTTTGAAGCAAAATGAGCTTTCATAAGAGTTTTTAATTTTCGTTGAGGCACCCCTGCCAATTCACATGTTTTGCACCATTTTTGACATCCCTTGCAATTTTTTTTAGTCTTTTGCAAAACAAATTATGCTTCTTTAATTGAAATAGAAAGCAAGCCAACACATACCTTGGAATCACTTAACACATATTGACAACATTTAAACATTGCATGACCCTAACAAGAACCTACAAAAGGTGTTAATAATCCCAAAACCTCATAAGACACAACAGATGTTAATGCAAAGGTCATGGTGGCAAGTTTGTTCTTAAATCATCTTTAACATATGCAAAAACATGAATATTCAACCCATGTTTTGCAAGGACATCATTCACTTGTATTACCATGGCATTTCCAAATGTGTTTACAATTTCAAAAAATCCGAAAGTTACATGACAAGGCTCCCATTTGTCATTCAAGAAATGAAGAATAAAAACAAATGTATCAATACCTCCCCTTGATATCTAAAGATCTAAAGATATGATGCATGTATTACATGATTGAAGGGTTGGGGAAACAAATCTTTCTTTTGTCTTTTCAATAATCACAGGCAAAAGTTATTTCTAAACTTTTGCTTTAATGGAAAATTCAATTGGGGATTTTGCCTTAAAATTAATCTCCTAAAAAGGAGCTTCAACAAATGACAAAGGCATAAATTCCTTTGTAATGAACAACATAAGATCTTTTTCAATTTTTTTATTTATGAAGATCAATATTTTTTTTATAAGGAACATAACTACCCAAATAAGTAGAAATAATGTTAGGAGCTAGGCTATACCTCTTTTTTGTTGGATTTTTTTCTCCTTCAAACCGATCCTTCTAATGTTTAGTCCATTCACTCCAAAGCTTTTGATGATTTCCCTTTAAATGTTTTCGCAATGCAAAAATCCCATTTGCGATTCTATAGTTGATTAAACCTCTCTTTTATTTTGCATTTGGAATAAATGGATAACACACAACACATTTCAAATGTTTAGCTTGTGAAGTTGAATTTAAATTTGAACTTACCATTGGTGAAAAAAAGGTTAGTGACACACAAAATGCGCAAGATGTGGTAGTTTGACTTTTAGGTTTCTAAAAATCTTGATTTTTTGCCAACAAAGCCCATAATTATGAATGATTTGTGCTTGCAAAATTATCAACATGTGATGTTGATGTTGAAAGCAAATTAGAAGCAAAAGCATGCAAAACTCCACTTTGAATGGAACTTCAATGATTTCCCCATCATGATCCATGGTCCTACCACATGAACAATAGTAGAAACAAAAAGAACACGACCAAATATAATAACAAAGCGTAGGAAAACAATGACTAGGAACACCAACAGAGTCTAAAAGAATGTGACCACTAACACCAACAAACCCCATGAGAACAATGACCATGCACACCAACAAAACCCAAGGAAAGCATGACCATGAACATCACCAAAGATGAATAAGGGACATACTATGAGGAATGAAAACTGCCATTGTGCAATGTAAGACCCACCATCACCATCACCACAAGTATACAAACCACACAAGGAAAAAAAATGTTAGCTCAAATTCTACCAACACCAACAAAGCCAAGGAGAATAATGATTAGGATCACCAACAAAGCCGAAGAAACCATGACCACAAACACCAATAGAACCCAAGAGAACACAACCATGAATAATGGTTGGGACGAGGTTGAATCTACAATTGACCTTTGAAGTTTTTTTTTTTGAACTTCCTTCCAAGGTTCTTCCTAAACTCCCAAGCTTCAATGTTTGACCTTTCATGAAAACACAGCACAAAAAAAAACCCTTTTCAAATTTCTTTTTTCTTTTCCCAAGCTTTGTTGCATGATTTCTTTTGAACACAACACAAATGTTTTGTGAGCTTCAACCTTTAAAATCATTTTAAGCTTAACCTTCTTGGGCTCAACACATAATTATCTTCAACTTTTGTTCCTTGAGCTTGAACATTTGAAAAAAAAAACCTTGCTTGAACTTATTCGCTAAGGAAAAATGAATAATGAACAAAAAGGACGCAATTTGCAAAACAAGGAGAAGGGCAACCATATTGGTCAAAAGTCAAAACTAGTGGATGCCCAAACCAACCCTAAATAAAAGACCGAATCAAATTTTTGAAAAAATTTTAATCAGATTCCAATTTTTTTCCCCACTCATGATTGACCCTTTCAATTCCTTCCCAGTTCCACATTCGACCCTACTCCTTGTTGGTTTCGATTTTATTAATTCTAGAACTTGGGTTCAATTCCAATTAAATTATTTGGAACCAAAATCAAAACTACCAATTCTCACTACCTTAAGCGGGTACCCATCCAACACTAGTTTGAAACACATGCATTTGTTTTAGGTTCTTGCAAAGGTTCATTTTCCATCCTTACTTCATTCATAAATATATCACATATGTTTTCATTTTCAAAATATTGTTCCATGTTTCATTTGAAATTAAAAATTATTATCTCGAATAGCAAAAATACTAAACAATTCTATAATCTATCAAAAACCAACATTACAAACAAATATAAAACAAAATTTATTTTTTAAGAATTTACAAAACAAGGTAGATATATTTTCTAAACTTTTACAAAACAAAAGTAATAGGGTTTTGTAAAGAATATGCAAGTTCGGAAAATCTTGCAAAATAAACAAATTTAAAACATAACACATTAATAAAATAATAAATAATCAAGATAGAATGAAAAAAATGAAAAAACAAAATTCACCTATGGTGTTCAAGATTTTGGTGCTCCAAGATCAGAGCTCCAACTTGCATAGGGCATGAAAGGGGGGGCACCATATTAATTAGGAAAACAAAAGTAGCACTAACATGAAAAAAACAACATCAATTCGAGAAGAACAACAATAAGAACTAAGCCAATGGGTACTTGACGCCGTGAGAAGAGCTACAACATGAATGTGAGAAGAACAACAACACCAATGTGAAAAAGGTAGCACTAGCAAGAGAAAGGCAACACCGACGCGATAGGGGCAATCACAAGCAGAATTTTTTTTGAAAACTAGCATGAAAAGATCCCCCACATCGATGTGAGAAAAACAACCAAAAAACACAAGCAGGGCAACATGACCTATATGAAAATAGTAGCAATGCAAATGCAAGAAGGGCAACACTAATGCAAGAGGGAAATATCAACAATGTGAGAAGGAAGTAGCACCAATGTGAGCAATAGCACTAGCGCAAGAAAAGCAACCAAGAGATTATTTATTTTTAAACAACCAATGCAAGAAGAACACACTAAAAAAACCAACTTTATGAAAAAAACAAAGCTCAAGTTTCATTTTATAAATTTTCCATTATCCTGAATCCTAAATAGCACCTCAACCTCCATAGGCAGTGGCTAACCCTAAACTAGAATATTTTGAGAACCAAATGGAGATTCTATGAAAGAACTTGTCCAATTTTTCAATTTTTTATTTTTTTTAAAGAACCAATTATCATAATTGGTTTTCATTCATGTGAAAATTGAAGGTTAGTTCTCAATCCAGTTTTCACTGCGAAAATCAAACTAAGAACATGTGACAATTCAAAAACCACCCAACACTAGTTTAGTCCATTATCAAATAAAGAAATATAAATTTATTTATTTATTAATTTCTTCTTTTTTCAGCACCATATTCATGTCCAATTTTTGAAAACTTTTTTCATTGATTTGCATCTTATTTTTCTTGAATTCAATATAATTCAATTCCATTCAATTTTTTTTAAAAATTCAATTCAAATCAATTTGGTAATGCACAATTGTGGGGAGCCCAAGTGAAGAGAACTACTCAAAACAATTAACATATCCCATTCTAACATGACGATTGATAACAAAGGTTTTCCTTTTTCCTAGGAGGCACAAGCCTATTCCCCAAACTTTGTATACATAGTTGTGTGTATTTTTTACACTAATATAATAGCCTTAGTACAGTTCAAAATAAAACAGAATTTGTCCAACTCTTTGTGTTTCTTAAGGTAAATCCATTATCTATACCTATAGAGAAAGAGAATGAAAAATCGAAGAGAAGCAATCAAACTACTTGAATATTATTGTCTCTTTTTAGCTTGGATACACATCGAAGCTTTATCATCATTTCAACCTGCCCCAAATCAATGGAGGGTTAAATGAAACAAAAATTACCCATATTACTCTGCAAGAACAGTTCCACACATACTCAGCATTTGACCCTACAACAATATTTTTCACATCCAAAATTAATTATTTATTGCTTGATTGTTTTTCAAATCCAACCCATTACACATGAAATTGAGATTGTAAAAGGTCAATGCCAACAAGGGCCTTCAAAATTTGATGGCCATGGATTGAGCCCAGTCAGAGTGGACAGGTTCAAAATGATCAAGAAAGACCCATTTTGGATAGGTGTCAAAAAAACCCTCCTCAGTCATTTTGAACCTGTCCATTCTGACTGGGCCATGTATTTTTTGACTGCTTGAGCTGCTTTGCATGTTTCCAAATGACAGAGTGCCTATGTTTATAAGAAAGAGGTTTGCAGAATTAGGGTTTTGCACTTTGACCATCTCTTGCTCAGGAGCACTAAGGGTAACAACAACCTCTGGGTCATCATAATTGTTGTTGTCCATTCTCTTCAGAACTTATGTGTTTGAAAGCATGCCATCCAACATCTGGTTGTTGTTGTTGTTGAGGATCTCCTCGCTTTTGTTCCTTTTTTTTGCCCGTATTTCTGAGTGCACATATGTTGCTGCAGCGTTTTGAGTTCATTTGAGAATCCAGCACAGTTCAGATCTGCTGCCTTGGTTGTCAAACTGTTGAAGATTTTGTATTTTGCATGTCGAGGCATAAACAAGAAAAGTGAGAGACTAGGTTTTTCTTCATGTCTTCTTGCTGCTGCCGTTCCTGCAGTGAATGACATCACTTTTGCACACTTTTTGGTTCTACCTCCGCAAAGGAAATATGGCTACAGATTGCTGTGAATGTTGCTGTTTTTTCTTCCTAAGACACAACAGGAAGGACCCTGAGGCAGCCATACCAAACCTTTACAAGCATTCCTCAGAGGAGCGTTTACTTGCCTTCTCTGTTGATCAAGAGGACAGACTACTCACTCACAGTGCATCACAACATGGTACCAAATCCACTTTCAATAACTATGGCCTCCCTTCTGACAACAATGTCAGCATAAGTACGGATTTCAGCAAATCCATGTTGCCAATAATGGATCCTTTCAAGGAGTGGAGAGGGTCATGGAAATTCTCACGACTTGATAATACTTGTGAAAATCTTACTCCTCACATGCTTGTGAAGGAAACCCATCATGTTGTTCGTTCTGAGGTATGATTATTTGTATTCTTGCAACACATGAGTCCTTATTCCACCTATATCAACTTGTGGGTCTATTAGTTGCCTTGGACACCAGGGCCCCTTGTATGAGTTTAGGGTAACCCTAAACCCCTCATTGCTCTCTTCAATGCAAATGCTCCCAATGCAGCAAGCGCTGAATGCGAACTATAAATATGGATGCTAAATCTTGAGCCCCAGCAATTTAAGCTGTGAAACTGAACTCTTACCTGCAATTTTTGAGTGTATGTCTCAAGGGATAAGTCTTTGCATCTTTTTGTCTTCATCAGTGGTCCTTTTGCAAGGCTGCAATCTACTCACCTTGCAATTGTTGACAGGATTCAAATGGAAACAAAATGATCAATGAATATGTCCGAGAGTGTAAGATCGGAACAGGGAGCTATGGTAAAGTGGTGAGTTTGAGGTCACCAGTCTTGCAACTGAAGCAATATTTTGATTTTCAATTATGCCCTTGCCAAGGAATACTGGTTACAATGTAGCACAGATTCAGTACCAGTGCACCCAGGAGTTAAAAAGTGTTGGCTGACTGCTCAACTCAGTCAAGTGTTTGATGACAACTACTTATGAGTGCACACACTGTATTTGCTAAAAGTGGATCCTTTGGTAAGCATGAAAATTTGAGGTGGCAACTTATATCTCATTTGTATCCTGGTGTTCTATTTGCCTGGGCTAAGTTACAACATAGTTGTTGTTAATTGTACAGGTCTTGCATCGAAGTAAGGAGGATGACAAGCTATATGCAATTAAGGTACAAGAAACATGGTAGAGATGTGTTTTGGGTGTTTGGCCAAGTAACTCTGATCATGAGCCCTCTTTGACAGTCTTGAATTTGTAATTATTGTCTGTATACTCAAATGTGCATCCAGAGAGTATCACATTATCACAGGTCAGGCTAAAATCTTTCATGGTTTCCCTAATGGAACAGTTCGCTACCTTATTGTTAATCAAGATCTAGTATCCCTAAAATAAGAAGAGCAAGCCTCTGAAACTGGGGGTGCTGCTGCACCTGGCAGCTCAGCATAGCATATAGCCACCTAGAGAAACGGTGACCTGTCCACCCAATAAGTACAACCACAGGTCCAGTGTATGCATTGATATGTAGAAACAAGGACCTTTTTAACTCTACTGGACCAAAGTTTCTGTAAACCACATGGGTGCAACCACTAATTTGGTGGGAGGTAAACCTGTTCTTCAAACTATCAAACCTTCAGTTCTGAGGGGTCACTTTGGAATTTGGATCTTATTACATAACTGATAATAGGACAGATTACTCTTGGTTGGCATGATAATGGTTGTAGTTTCTTATTCTTGCAGATGTTTCACAAGTCTCGGCTCAGAAAACTACGCATTTCACCTACTGAAACCGCAATGATGGATGTTCTACGAGAGGTGAGAACATGAGTTTGTAACGACAATGATGTGCTTTACAAACTTCTCTCACCAATTCACCGACAAGTTTGGCTATGATATGCTTCTTGCAATCATCAGTTGAGGGTATGCAGTATAGAGGGTTCCCTTTGGTCAACTAACAAGTATGTTGAAATCCAGGTGTCGATTATGAAGGAGCTAGACCATCCCAACATTGTGCACCTTGTGGAGGTCATAGATGACCCAGAAAGTGACCATTTCTATATGGGTTTGTTTCTGTACCTTAGCTGTTGTGTATCATGAACTTGCCAATGTGGTGTTTCCATCTATCTATGCCATCATTGAATGCCAGTCACTATCCTTTGAATGACAACCAAAATGTTTTCATTCCAAGCACCCTTGCATAAGAAGTGCCCTTGTGCAAGAAGAGAACAATATAGTATACAGACCCTCAATTCCTTTTTAATAGGTTGTTGTAAGTCGGTAATGTAAAAATTACAGGTGGATGTTGAACAGGTGTGCCTTAGCAAGGTACACATGATGTAGTCATGTTTGGGGGAAATTGAATTCCAGCACCAGTTCCATGTTTGTTCAAAAACCCTAGACTGTACATTGTTTTTGCTTGATTTGTGTTGTGGTTGTGTTTATCCTGCAATCATCTTCAATTGGTCTCTATATGACTTGATTTGAAGTGTTGAAGTGTTATTCCATGCTTTCCACCAGCCAGGTCCTTAACTACTTATAGATGCAATATGATGAAGGTGCTATGCGATGTCTGTTGAGTACCAGACACATTGAGACAGCCTTGCTAGCTTCCAAAAATGTGCCAGAAACTCAGGATGCATATTGTGTATGATGGTTTCCCAAAAATTTGGGCAGATTATTATATACTTATCTACACCCAGTGTTGGGAGCTGACAAATTCAGTGAATAGTCATGGGAGCTCATCACTGCTATTAATGATGAGTGATGTTGGTATGACACTTGTGATCAACTTTCACAAGAGTGCAATTTGTGACTGCTCTCATTGTCACATTACATTCAAATTATAGTTGTGGAAATTTCTCTGTAATTTCACCAATATGTGATGTGACAAAGGTGTTTACCTGCTTCTTGCAGTGCTGGAATATGCAGAAGGGGGGTGGATATTTGAAGGTTCTGGCCCAGTTGGTGGGATCGGAGAGGCTGTTTCTCGAAGATATCTTTTTGATGTGGTAGCAGGGCTTATGTATCTCCATCAACATGTAGGGCTTTATTTTTGCCATTCACCACTTCAAATAGGTTTCTTATCTCAGATGGCATGCTTTGTATGTGCTTTTCACCTTATCTTTGTGTGAAGGAATGATGTCACCCCAGCAGAGTTATTGGTGTACAGGGTTCTGCTAACTGCTTTTTAAGTGTAGGAAAGTAGGACCACCATATGCTTAAGTAATGTCAACAATAGATGTTTGAATTGCAGTTGGATCCAATTTATAAAGCAGTGATGTTCTTGATGGAAGAATTGAATCATAATTTCTTGTTGGGGTTTGAAAGAGCTAATTCAATGTGCTGTTTACAGAATGTCATTCATGGTGACATCAAGCCCGAGAACCTGCTCATTGGCGGTGATGGACTCATAAAAATTTGTGATTTTGGTGTCAGTTGCCTGTTTGAGGTTTGCTCCCAGACTGCTCTCCTCTTCTTTCCAAGGTTTATCATCTGGTGTACTGTGGTGATGGAATAATCTCTCCTTCATCTGACTTTGACAGGGAGGGAGAGAAGTTACAATCTTCTGTAGATTGGATCAGGGAACTCTATCCTGATCCATGTCCAGTAACTGAGTCGGCGTTCACCAATAGTTTTGTCCATGTGTTGGCTACACTTTTGACTTCAACTTCTTATTTAGAGATGAGAAACATGGAGTTTGTTTGCAGGATGGTGATGATGAAGTCCAAAGATCTCCTGGCACACCAATTTTCACAGCACCTGAGTGCTGCGTAGGTGAGCACACAAGTACACCACACAGTATTCTTACTTTGTAGACACTCCTCATTGTGGATTCTGTGAACCAAGTTGGAATTTTGTTGGAGTTATGGAAAGTTTTGGAATTCTGTGGAAGTTGTAGTTTTGTTCATGGTTGCTGCCTTTGAACTATATCATTGAAGAGAATCAAAGGTGAGATCAAGGCACAACACCTAAATGCTATGGTAAATGGATGGGTGTCAATAGGTGTGACATATCATGGAAAAGCTGCAGATATCTGGGCTCTTGGTTGCACTCTTTATTGCATGGTGTTGGGACGCTATCCATTTAAAGGAGAAACTCTTCAATCCACTTATGAGAAGGTCTGTGTGATCTACTACTACTGATTTGCTACTGTTCTCTTCTAGTCATGGATCAATGGGCCAGTTACCAATATTGCTAATATCCAAGCTCATCCTCAGCTTGCTCAATGTGAGGGAAGGATTTATGAAAATTTTGCATCAATTAAGAAACTAGCGATAGATTCCATTGAAGATTCCATCTTGTTGTGACCCAAATGACCTATGTTTTCACATTGATGAAGAGAAATGCAATTTTGCAGATCGTGTTTGATCCATTGTACCTTCCTGAGGACTTGAACCCAGAGCTCTCCAATTTGCTGAAAGGACTGCTTTGTAAAGGTTTGAATTTGGCTGTAACCTTTGTCAAAAGTCTGGGAGAGCAGAGGGCCAATTTCCCAGTTATTTAAAATTCTGAAAATACTCACATTATCCTGTTCTGGAATCAACCTTTCAGCATGTTGCCAGGTTGCCAATACATACATTATCTTGATTGTCCCACAGTTGCTGAAAGATTGATCTGAATGTTGGGGTACAGATCCAAAACAGCGGATCTGTCTGGAGGCAGTGGCAAATCATCCATGGGTGGTCATGGACTACCAGCCAGTGCAACAGGAGTCGTAGAGTGGTAAGACGTGTTAATGCTGTAAGTCTGTGAAGTGTCAACTCAAGAATAGGGTTTTCTTAATGTGATTGCCAGATTTGGGAGCTTCTTAAATTTTCACTTTGTGAATGTAGATATTTGCAGAAAGTGCATACTTAATTTTGTGAGCTATCTCAACTTGTGGCACGTTATGCAATTGCAAAGGAGTATCAAACCACTAAACCCCTGAAAACAGCAGGAAGCCCTGGGTTATTTTCACCTTCTACCTTTATTGTAGCAATGTAGCAATACATTGCCTGGAAACAGCAAGGATTAATTTTGATTTTATGATGCTAAGGAAGTGGTCTGCATCATGAAACACTGAGATGATGTGAAATCTGAACTTTGCAAATGCAAGTGTTTTGCAGAATGTGTGAGTGTGAGAGTTGCAAAGTACTTTGAAGTTTGCAGTTGCAGAGTGAAAATTCTGAATTTCTACAATCCTAGAAACAGGAAATTTTGGGTTTTTATAATGTTATGAAGTTTGGATTTATTTTTAATAGCAGACCTCTTGCAAATGATTGCCTGCAAACTTGAAGAATCTGATTCTACAATTCAACCTTGTTATGTAGTATGATGTCGTCACAGCATTGTTAATTGAACAAGGAGACCTCCCATGTTTGGTGATGCTGACTCTAGGAATGTGCAGTAGTGCATGCAGGGATCTGAAGCATAGAATGATACATACGTTTGACAATTGGACACTTAATACTGCTCCTTGCAAAATTCAGTTGACGGTCTGATATTCCATGACACTCACAAGGTTATGTCTGCACTGATTTGCTTTGTGTTGGTTTTTCATTTTCTGGAACTGACACAATGGTTACCTTTAATTGTTATTGCGGGGTTTTCTCTGCAGACTCATAATCTTTGCAAACTCAGGTCTCTGTAAACGTTGTCCCTGTGTAGAGTGCAGTTTCAGTTCAGACCTTCCAAGTGCAGTAAATCATTGAAGAGGGTTGCTTGTTAGATAGATTTCTATCAAAACATTCTTGAGATTCATGCTGTGATGATCCTCCTGTGTTCTGCTCCTTGGTATTGACATTGCCCCCTTGTCATTGACACAGATGCACAATAGTGTTTTAGTGGACGACTCTAACAAGTCTTGCCTCATGCGACAGGTTTGCTATGACGTCTGGCAGCATGTGAGTATGTCTTTTCTGTAGCCTCAACACAAATGTCAACTCTGAGTTTCATGCTGTAGATTTGCACTGTCTGGGTATCACCAAAGCTCTCTCTTGGTATATTGATCTTTGAACCCTTCATTGCTCTTGTTAGAGAGGATATTTTGTCTTCTCTTTGTATACAAGCTACACATCTTATGAACTGGACTTGGGATAAAGTAGGTCTCTGTTCAGGTACTGTTAGGTCGGAAGCATTCCTTCCATGTGCTTTTCCTGAAGATGTTACAAAGTGAGGCATTGTGAATTCTCTTGTAATTTTGTCTGTAGCGGTGAGGGAAAGATACAAATGGGTTGTGGAATCACTCAGTATATTAACACTGTGTCAGTCTTTACCAAAAACAGTTCATAGAACCTCAAGTAAGTGGGTTTTTGAGATGGTTTTTGACTGTCTAGTGTGGATCCTTTTGGGTCGAATCAAAGTCATCCTCCACAAATGCCAGGATATGAAGCACGTCGTTCTTTATGTTTTGAAGTGCACGGGGTTGATGGAGATCTGAACAATTTTGCATTTAGTCAGGTTATGATTTATCTCAACAGAGAATCTGCTCTGACTTCTCAGTAATATGTACTCTCTGTGACTGTGGTATGCAGTGTTCAAATTGACAAGAGCCATGCAGATGGACGAATGTTCGATTATTGAATTCCATCATTTTGGTGGTACTTCCAAATTCTTTTACCATCCCATCCACAAATGTTTTGAAGGAAGTATTTTAACACATTTTGAGGGGGGTGGGTTAATGGGGGATCCCTTGTTAGACTCAGTGTCTTTACACTTGTTTCATACCCAATTTTTCACACTTCTGTGTGAAATCAAACAATTGAAAACAAAGACCCCTGTTGTGTGAGCTTTAAGACTTTTCATGATTCTTGTATCTACTCCAATTCCCCAGAAAAGAAAACCAAATCAAGACAGAATCATTCTTTGACTAGTCAATATGACAACATACATAATGTGGCCATTTTGTGTCACCATCACCAAGGTTGAAGATCCCATAGTGCTCAAAATTGAGCTAAATCCTTTTGCAAAATTGAGCTATTTCTTTTTGCATTGTCATGGCAGATTGGGTCTTAGTCATAGGAGATCCCGACAGAGTGATTGTTCATTTTTAGTATTTGTGTAGTGTGATCAAGTGCATTTGGAGGCTTGTGCAAGGTCTTTGTTCTTGAGCATGTTTGTCAAGTTGTAGTTTGAGAGCTTAAGGTTGATGATATCAACGCATTTGTTAATTATGACTAGTCTTACTGCAATGAATTTAAAGATTACTTGCATTGATTGAAAGTTGATCATATTTTATTTGAGTAAAAGGAGATGTTTTCCAAAGATGTATGATTTTCAAATCTTGTTTTCTTTTTGTGTTGATGTGTGAGAGATATGTGTAGTGCAGAAAGAAAACTTTAGTCGTTCAAAGAAGAAAAGCTAATGAGGAAGTTGAACTCCAACAAGCCTAGAACTACAAGGAGAATTTGCATCTCATAGATGTCTAGAACCTTCCCTAATCTATCCAACTGTTCCTTCACAACAATGGATTTCATCCATCTGGGTTAAAATTTAATTTTTGAATTAACAAAAATTAAAACTGAAAAAAAAAGCCTAAAAGCTATATTTAAAAAATTAAATAAAAAAAACTGGGAAAAAAAAACTATGGAATTGATAGATTTCTTCAAACATTGGAATTTGATTATTATTAGTGGATTAATATTTCTCAAAGTCTGAAAATTTTAAGCCTTAGATTTAAACCCTTGCTTTTTATTGCCTTTGGAAAGGTATTTTATGAAGTTGAAAATAATTTATGAAAATTAGTCAAACTTGCTAAAAATTAATAAATGTTAGATTTGGCAAAAGCCTTTGAATTCTAATAACTTTCTCATATTATGTTAGATTAAGAAGAGTTCTTTAGCATCAAGTTTCTAAACCCTAAACCCTTTAAATCATATCATATTCTTGAAGAAGAAATTATCATGTGCGAGGATACATTACCTTCAACTAGGAAGAAACTTTAGTTAGAAAACACTTAAGATGTTATAGTTGTACGGTGCAATTTAATGCACATGCTAGTGGATTGACAATTTCTTTTGAGTTTCTTATGTTTGTCTGTCAAATACAAGGATAAGTGAATGCCTCTTGAAATCCAAATCCAAGTTTTCAAGTGTTTTTTTCAATTGTTTGTAACTTGTTTGTTGTCGATTTTCAATCAAATTTTATCACTAATCAATCATGTTGATTATTATCTACCGATGAGGATAGGTCAATGGCTAGTTGAGTGTTTGTGTTGTTCACATAGGATATGCAAAATAAAACTCTTGGGTTTGCTTGTTGTGCAAGTTCAACATACATGTTGCTTTGAATCTTTCGGTCTTGTAATGGTCTTTCATGCCAACTTATTACTTGCACAAGCTTCATCATGATGAAGAGATGTCTAGATTTGTAAGCTCAAACACAATTGTCCCCCATACAATCACAAAAGTTGGCTAAATGACACATTAGAATCCTCACCGAAAAGCTATTGTTAAAATGACTTCACAAAAGAGAAAACCTATAAGACCAAAAGAATGTAAGGGGGTGAGCATTAAGGTTAGGTGGCATCAAGATACAAAAATTGGAACAAGTGTGTGCATCAATAGCGAGAACATTAATTTGAGCATTATCAGCAACTAACACATTTAATAGTGTTTTATAAACTTTGATTTGTAATTATTACAATTATTGTTGTGTTTAACATAAATTAACAACCTTGATAAAATAAAGGATGGAGTTAAATGGAATTTTTTTTTTAAAAACCAACATTTTAAGAAAAACACAAATTCCTAAGGTGGGTTACCTTTAACCTATGTTTACTAAACCATAATAAACATCAAATGAAAGGTGATAATCTTCTCATGTTTTAAAACAAGGAGTTTAGAATTTGTCAAGTTTATTAACAAATGATCGAATATGGAACCACATTACTAAAGTTTTTTCTATAATTCAAGTGTGTGAATAAATCTTCCATTGGGTTTCATTTTAACAAAACACATGATTTACATTATACTAGGAAATCAAATTGAATGAGGAATTGCATGCATATTCATAGTGACTATTCTAACTCACCTACTCATTAAAATGTTGAGAAAATGAAAAGGAATCAAATTTTGAATTAGACACTAAATATTCGTGTGACTATATGTACAATTTTTTTTAAAATCAACATGATATGAATTTTTCTTACCAATTTAGAGTTCATAAAAAGAACTTTCACTGGCAAAAGTGAACAAAGGCTTTAAAACATTAGCAACACCATCAAAAATTATGTCAATGGATCTGAAGGTGTTGAATTCTTAGGTTTTATTATTTATTCATATTTGTTGTGTCTTCCAAATAAATGCATATGATGAAATGCTTTGGTCTAGCATAAAATGTGGTGAACATGGAATGTCAGTGCTCAAAAAAATGTTTTAAATGTTTTTATAGTTATTGTATCTATGGATAAACAAAAACCTTACTAAAGGTTACTGACTTTTGACTTGGATGTCATGTTTATGTGATATTGTGTATGTAATGTGAAGCATGGATGTATGAAAACAAGGAAGTAATTTGTGGTTGTTTGACAATTCCATAAGGAATAAATTGTATGCTTCATTTTGTCCATGTTTTGTTTATGTTGATATAATATAAAAAATTCGAGTTAAAAATAAAATCATTGCACAAGTTTTGTCAATCCAATACATATGTACACAAGAATGAAATTGGATGTGGCTAGATATCAAGACAAACAAATGAATTTTCATAAGCAACTGGTGAAGAATTGGGAAAGTAAGGAAAAGTGACCATCCAACAAATTGATGAACATTCAAAAACTTATGTTCACATTTGGATTATAAACATATTGATTTTTCATTGACCCAACACCAACCACAACTAATTTTGGTGAAAATTTATTTACAACAACAAATTAAGTCAATCTTATCCTTCAAGGAATCGGAGCCATTGTTGGAGCCTAAATGACAATGTCCACAACGATAACATGATCATCATCATACAAGGCCTAATGAAGGATCTATTTTTTTAGCACCTAAAAAAATTCCTTCCCAATCATGAACAATTTTGTAATAATGTAATGCAACATTTCTCGTAATCATAAAAAGAATTAAAATATTCATGTAGGTTTTGTAAATCATGAATTTGGGAATTTTTTGTTTATATATTTGATTATGTTTTACCACACCAACTTGATTACCTCACCCATTGTTTTAACCAAGGCAAACAAGAAGTCATTTTGGTTTTGTGTGTACACCCACCTATACCTAGGTAGGTTGGTGGGATTTAGAGGGACTACATGTGCAAAAACTTCAAGATTTCGAATGGGAGAAGGGGATACACTTTAAATGATGTATTTTCAATAAACTCAGTTTGTAATAGAAAATCAAGTATGCTTTTATATTGGTGAAATTAATTATTTTGTAAATATCAAAATAGGTGAATGAAATTCAACATATGGCACACTTTCAATTGTTGTTCACACTAAATTAAAGCCACACTAGCACAAGTTTTCTCCATTGTCCAATAATTGGATTATGGCTTGCATGTGGTTCAAAAGTTAATTTGTTGCCATTAAGCATATCTTCCACCACTTGTGAACCAAGGGAAATTACTTTCATTTTTTTCCAAATGACTTGCAAAATTATATAAGGTGCAACTTATTGCAAAAAAATATAATTTATTGAGATTTAAATATGGTATTTTGAAATGGATTATACAAATATATTAGGATATTTTTAACTTTAATAAAATATTTTTTGAAATATTCTATTACTCTGTAACAAACCAAAAAATATATTTTATTTTATTTTTAAATCATAACATGGTGATGAAAGTGATTTACCAAGTTTCAAGTGTTGTACTTGGTCAAATAGTTAGTGAAAAAAGGTCAAAAAAGGATTTATTAGTGTGAAGAATTTAATGAGTAATTGTCAAAAAATAAACGCACTATCTCATTAGGGTGTGATTCAAGGAACATGAGTAATGATAAAGATTTGGGTTGACTAATCCTAGTGCATAGTAAAGCATCCATAACATTTGTAAACATGAATTAACTAGAGGTAAAACATGCTTTTCAAAATGTTGTTTGATTGTGGTATATGCAAAATTGCAAAGGATGGGGATGACAACAAGAAATTAAGAGATGAAGTTAGCTTAATGATTTTTTATTTTAGGGACCAATTGACAACAATGAATTAAGTTGAATAAATTAATTTTCAACTAATATGAGGTTGAAGGATATAATCATGTTTCTAAAAAAATGTTATTGTGTTAATTAAATACCTCAATAATTTTTGTGTGGCAATACACAATCACTTCAAATTCCCAACAATGGGCAATTTGGTGCTATTGTGGATTGATTTTTAAATTATGCATTTGTTTAACACTTGAAAACATATGAGACTATATATCAAAGCTTCATCAATAGATACATTTTTCTTAATAAGGAATGCTATGTACAAAGCCTTAAATGTGCACCTAGAATATTGTAATGAATTGTGATAATTACATTTATATCAAAATTCATATGTCCCATTTGAGTACAAGGTTTAAGCAATATAAAGTGAACAATTTTATTGCCTTATTTGTTTACTTGGAAAGTAAACATAAATAAGAAACAAAATACATCATAAAATAATTAAATATTGGATTTTTTACATGAATGACAAATTATTATTATTTTCATTATTGTGCATAATTTTCAAATTCTATGTCATAAAATTAGGTTCAATAAGTTTTTAAAATATAAAAGGATCCTTTGAATTTTTCCAAAGTATGTGCTAAGTAGGATTTAACAAATAACAATTCAAATATATTTTGTATGGTCCTTTTCAAAGTAAAATTTATTTACATCCCAACCTTATATAAATATAATTCATTATGGATTTTGTGTTGAAGGCTCCTTAACCATGAATTTACCATCTAGCAAACAAAAAGAGAATTGTCTACTTTCAAAACTTATTTGTCCCTAATGTTTTGGGAGTAGATTGTTTTAAATGTCATAACTCAAGACACGTGATTTTTCTATTTGATTTTCACCCATTTTAATGATTTTTTATATGAAAAATGAAAATAAAAAGAAGTATTTTTTGTTTATTTTACCATGTTCGCACCTTACAACCTTAACTTTTTTATACTAAAGGTGTTTGTTTTTGTCCAATTTGACTAAATGTCACAAGATGATAAAAAAAGGTCATTTAATAAATGAAATTAGTAGAAAAAATGTTACTTTAGTAACGAAGGCCTACAATAAATTCGACCAATTTTTCTAATCAAAATGAAGACATGGGGAAATCAATTCCATTTTAATCTAATCAACATGCAAAACAATGTAGGGTGCAACTTATTTTTAAATAATAAAATATTTTATTTAATTACATGTAAATAAGGTGCCTATAATTCATTATGAAAATATATTTAAAATATAATTAGAACATATCATTATTTCATAGCATATTAAAACAATATTTTTATTTCAAATAATTCCTAAAATATTCAAAGTAATGATTTTTTTGAAAATGAACAAGGCAATTAAATTAAACAATTTTCAAATGTGTGATCTCCTATAGGAGGGTGGAATTACATGTTAAACATGAAGGGTTTGTAAACAACATTATACAAGCAAGGTCACCAATAACTTTTTGCTTGTTTAACATGATGGTGCTTAAAAGACAATTAGACCATAAAGACAAGGAATTTGAAAATGTTGATACGAGGTTCTCAAATCCCTAGATCCAAAGGAATTAGAACTTTCATTGTTTCTAGAAATCAATTGCAACACAATTGTTTTGAACATGTTATAATTTACATTATGGTTGGCAAGGTCATGCAAAACGAGGTTATTTTGCCAACTCATGTCACACAAGATGGAAAAGAAAATTGTTTGTCAACTTAAAAGATGAAGATATCATATGAAAACACATTACATTTGCAACAAAAAAACAATTACATGCATGGAAAAGTTGAAACAACAATGGAGCCTCCTCAAATAATGCGAAGTTGATGATGTATTCACGTGGAAATAATTCCACCTCACCCATATGTGAATGTTGCCAATGGAGACCCATCAATTATTTACATAGTGTGTTTGCAATGTTAGCATAAGAACATCAACAAATCAAACTTGGTGTGATGCATTTGGTTATTTTTTGCCATGCATTTCACTATGAAAAAATTGTGTCCACAAAAACCGTGCCGCCATGCAACTAATTAGTTCAAAACAACTAGTGTCCAATTACACTACAACTATTTCATGAAAATATGAAACAAAAAAAATAAATGCCACATCATAAATTCACAAAGTTTTAATGTAGTTGCATAGTTGTACCTTTATGAATATATGTACACAATGTATATATGAAGGTAGTTCATTATATTTTGACTTTGTGGGCAAGTTGCACAAGAGTTGTAAATGACAATTATGATATAATTAGCATCTAATTGGCAACTACTTTGTAACTAGTGTATAACTTTCACATATGATCATGCCATGTGTGTGCATTGCCATTGTTCATTAGAATTCGCACTTTCTACTTTGTTGCAATTAATTATCAATTAAACTCTTTTGCAACTAAGTTACAACTTCCCACACAAATTTGAAATTTGAAATTTGAGTGGGATATGTGAAGTCATTTGACACATGGTTGTAGTTGTTAACAAATCTTAAAATTTACATCTACAATTCTTATGCACCTATTGTTTTAAAATATATAAAGGATGAATAAATAAATATTAGTTCTTTTTTATTTGAAATTTGTTAGTTTGTTATGAAACAACTATGAAACACATTATGTATAACATCATTTTGTTTTTTTGGTTCTTATTATTATAAAGTTTGAAACATTCTAAAAGTTTGAAACATTCTAATAGTTAGAAAAAATATAGTTTTTGATTGATGGAATGTTTTGTGAAGACATTTGATTTTTTGTTATTTGGTATAAATGAAATTTAAATTCTTGTAGAATATTTCACACTATTGTAACAACAAATTTGCATTTCACATGCATATGTTCATTATTCTTATCTTAAGTCTCAAGAAACTTAACACTAAAAATTCATTCCAACATCAAATTCATGGTTATTGCATATAATTAAAATATGCACTTCAAAAAACATTGTAAAAAACTCCAAAAACAATTACAATTCATTTCATCATAATCTAATACTATAAAAAATTCACACAAAAGATGAACATAGAATTCATTGTAGAAGTCTATGCTTCTTTGCATTACTGAATCTAAATTACAACATAATCCCATGTTTTGTTGAATTTTTTTTAAAACAACACTTAAAATTTGTGTTATATCAAAATATAGTCTATAGTTTTCTATTACAAATACCTACAATTCCTCTTTCCTAAAACTCCATGTCTCGTCTTCCTTCTTCACATTCTTTAAACTTTAACCTTTTGAACTATCCCAAGTCACATCATCATGATCAAAACAACAAAAATTGAAAATTAAAACTAACAAAGTTCCTTGATGAGTCCTTAACCTAACTACCCAAAATCACATACTCATCCTACCCCCTTAACATTACCCCCTTTGTACTTTGGATTTCATCCCCGAAATCCTTGTAAAATGACAAAAAAGAAATGATATTATTCCATATCCTTTCAAACATATGTTTCCCTACGATAGTTATGTTATCCCAATCTACATAAAAACCAGTGTATCTATATCTACATTTTGCTCTGTAGTTTAGAAAATTATTTTGATAAGCTTCCAATTTATACTTCAGAATTTTTTCATCAACTCTATGTTGAGCCAAATTTTTGTCCAACTCCTTTGTAAAATATTCCTTTACAACCTCCCACCATTCCTTAGATTCTGCCTTAGAGTCTTTCGTCTTATTCTTCGTCTTCATCAAGGTATAATATTGTATCATTTGTTCATAATCCTCTAGTCTTTTTTTGATACCAATTGGATCCAAACTTTTCTTCTATTCTTGTGCCCTTTCCAATTATGCTTGCATGTGTTGTAAAGTTCTTTGATATTTGTCCTCCATTAATTGTTGTATTTCTACCTATGTTGTATTTCTTCTAAGTTTTTTTAGACTATAATAGAGATACATTCTTCAAATTTATCAATTCCAAATTTGTTAGAACATTTTGCTCCTTCTTTTCTTTAGTATATGCTTTCACCTAATTATCCAAAGCCTCCTATTGTTTCTTATGAAAAAAAATGCCTTTGTGCATTTCCTCTTTGTGGTTTCCCAGATTTTAACCTTCTACCTTAAGTTCTACAATTCTTCATTGTACGACTTTAGTTGTGTTGTGCCACCCTTGAGCTCCTCGTTCTTATCTTATAGTTTTTTAATGAACACTTTTTTTTTGCTCAACCTTTGCCCTATTCTTCCTCCAAATTTCCACATTATGTTTATGCCCTTTTTAGAAATTGCTCTCCTTATCCAATTCCTCTTGTAACACTACCTTTTCCTTCTCTCCCATAACCAATCTATTTTTTAGAATTTTCACCTCCATAATCAAATTATTCGTATTCAAACTCACAATTGCCATGGTTTGAAATAACTTAGTTGCCTTATCTACTTTCATTACTTATGCAACTACCTCTTCCATAGACTTTGATGTACTTGTGTGTGTCATAGGATCTCTTCTACATCCTTCTACAGATGATCCCAACTCCTAAACTGTTATTCTCCCCAATTCAAATTCAAATGGGAATCCCTTTGCAGATTCTGGGCATACTAGGTGGTACTTGTAACTCTATTGGTCTGAACTCTTCAAAAGAAAATTCTAAAATGGGGTTTCTGTAAGCCCTACATATATCTTTCCATTTTCAAAATTATTTCCTATCTGACTTTCAATAACTTGTCAATTTGCCTCCAAGTCTAATTGTCATTATAAATTCCAAATCACCATCTAATTCATCTTGTTTCACAATTCTTAATCTTCAAAGTCTATAGATTGTTTTGCAATCCCTATGGAGTCAACCGTGTAAACCTTTGATACCTTTTAACATACCCCTTAAAATTTTGAATTGAAAAAGAACAACATTTTTCGTCTAAACACTCTCATCTACAATATACAACAAAATTTGTAAAAAACCTTCCCATTATTGAAAGAAAGAACAAAAAAAAATTCCCCACAAAATGGTTGCCAAATGGTATAAGTGAAATTAAAATTCCTATAGATATTTTGCACTATTGTAACAACATATTTACAATCACATGCATATGTTCATTATTCCTATCTTAAGTCTCAACAAACTTAACACTGCCATTCATTCCAACAATAAGTTCATGGTTATTGCATATAACAAAAATCTTCACTTTGGGAATTATTATAAAAAACTCCAGAAACAATATTACAAATTATTTCATCTTAATTTGATACTATAGAAAATTCACACAAAAGATGAACATAAAATTCATTGTAAAAATCTATGTTTCTCTGTATTACCAGAAAACATGAATCCAAATTACAACATAATCCCATGTTTTGTTGAAAAAAATCTAAAACAACATTTAAAATCTATGTTATATCAAAACAAACTTTGTGGTTTTCTACTACAAATACCTATAGCTCCTCCTCCTCTTTTTTAAAGCTCCGTGTCTTATCTTCCGTCTTTTTGTTTTCCAAAACTCTAACCTTTTGAACTATCCCAAGTCACATCATCATGATCAAAATAACAAGAATTGAAAATTAAAACTTGCAAAGTTCCTTGATCAGTCCTTATCCTAATTGCCTTGTTCATCCAAAATCACTTATTCATCCTACCCCTTTAACACTATTCATTTATTTGTTTGAACAAAATTTTGTTAGTTATTTTTTTAATGATTGAAACCATGAAAATATCAAAGTTTCATTTTTTTTCTATAATAAATAATAACATTCAATTTTAACGCCCATGTTGTTTTGAACATTTGAAATATCATTGATTATTTTTATGCATAAAAAAATATGTCGTTAGGTTGTTGGTTTTTGTGACTTATTGATATTACTTTGATGGTGGAGGTCTTTGAAGGCATCCAAACTCAATATACTTTTATGTTAAAACATAATGAAAGCGAATTTAAGTTTACATTTACATGTCTGACATTGTATCATGCACATTATTCATTAAGTGCATTATAGTTACAAAAGTTGTGTAGGTGTTTCTTGTTGATTACATTATAATTGTAGATTATATGTATGTTGTTGGTTAGTTAATTATAGTCATCCAAAGACATTTGCATCTAATTATATGTGACTTGCAAGTGAGTTGCACCATATATATGATACCATATATGACCATGGGTGATAACATCATTTTACGTTTGGTAGTAATCAAAATGTAGCCCAATTTCTGGATAGAGCCAAAGTGGATATTTTTGCATTGTATATAGTCATAGATATTAGATCGGATATTGGATAGTAATAGTCTTGACATCTTTCAGTAAATAACAATAGATATGTAGATAAATTTTGTACAATTGGAAATGACCATGGATCACCAAAAATGTTCATGTATGAGTATTGCATTTTTCAACATTGAATATTAATGCATATAATTGCATTATTACAAAAAATA
The DNA here is from genome assembly GCA_963921925.1 of Sphagnum tenellum. Lineage (NCBI taxonomy): Eukaryota > Viridiplantae > Streptophyta > Sphagnopsida > Sphagnales > Sphagnaceae > Sphagnum > Sphagnum tenellum. The sequence goes on from OY998142.1 coordinate 2,943,855, forward strand.
TGTTTTTCATTATTTGTGCAATGGACTTATGTAAGGTGTTTCATAGTGCAAAATTATTATTGTCAATTCTAGTAGGTGCACAAAAAATCTATCCATAAATGGATATAATAATAATAAATTCTATCGACAAATTAATCAATTACAAATTAGAGATTTTACATTAATTAAAATCCAGTTCCAGCATAATACCATTGGGAAAGTACATTAGCTACAAACTAATGATTTTTAGTAATGCATTATTTGTAAATTGAATATTCATACTAATAGTGGAACATTAGACATTGAACATTAATACCACCATACAAAGATATAAGTTGTAGCATAGTTGTTAATTAGTCATTTGATCATATTTATTCTCACATTGCCCTAAGTTGTAAGACATTTGCAACAGAAATATATGCTTCATTCATCCATCCATCCATTCATCAATGGATGAATGAAAAATATTCAATTTTTTTAATCGAAATTTTTTTTGTAAAATAATTGGAAGTAAGTTCAAAAGATATGAGCATATTTCATCCGTTAACAAATGAACAAAATGCCATGAAGGCATTTTATTTGTCCTCAAAAATTTGCATAGGAAATTGACATGGACAATTAATTGCAACTAAAATGCACCAAGTTGCATGTTAGTTGTTGTATATATGGATTGTATACATGTCTATTACAACTTGTGCAATTGTTGCAACTTATCTAATAGAATCCACAACCGCACAAATAGCATGAGTTGCAAGTGTCTACTACAATTCAAAAACCTGGTTATAAAACACTTGATTTTTTAATATTTTTTATTATTTCAGATGGAAAATTGGCATGCGTTTTCCCTAAGCATGTATTGTTAAACATTGGAACACAACATGTCATGATTAGTAGGTAATTAACAATGAATTAGGCTTGTTAACACAAGTCATGAAGCCATGCCTTTTCACAATTGCAATTCTTCCAATGAACAATGATTCATATGTTTCCATGTGAATAACCATGATCAATGTGTGAACTAGCAATATGGAAGGAGTGTTGTTTGTGTTTTGTCAACCATTTTGTGAAGGGTGGTTGTTATTTTGTGTCATTGACTGTTGTTTTTTCATTTTTCAATATTTTTTTAGAATGGTTCTTTTTTTTGGTTGAGATTAAAGGAGTGTGTAATGAGGATGAGGTTTGATGGCAACCATTGGATATTGCTACTTAGAGGACAAAAGTTTGTTGGACCTTTTAAAATTTTGAACATTGGAAGCTTATATTGTATTAGAGGTTTGAACCTAGCGGTAAGATTGAAGCAACTCAACCTTGTCCAAATCTATATGAAGTTGTTTGTGGGTATACTATTGAGCTATTTATCATTTCTTACAAATGTTCAATGATAACTACAAGTTCATCTAACTAGAAGCAAGTTGGTTTGGTAAATTGTGTACTTGATCTAAGTGGTGTTTTGACTCATGTACAAGTTTTTGATGTTGGTAAGTTCAAGCACCCATGTATGGTTTCAAAAAATGAAATGTAGCACAAAATGTTGGTGATCTTATGATCTTTGTTTCATCACAAAACAATCCACAAATGCAAAAAAAACCATCACCCATTGAGTTAAGATTTTGGTGCACAATTTAAACTCTTTAATCATACTATATATAATTTAAAACATAATTCAATAAGTTAGTTGTGGGGCATGCAACAAAATTAGGTGTCATTGAGAGTCCAACATGCTTCAATTTCCTAGTATAGATCCTATTAGAGATGTTAGGTTAAAAACTAACATTAGAATGTGGCAATGTATCTTGTACATAATTAAAGAAAGTTTCAAATTTAAAACGATACGTGCAATTGCTTGCCATAATGTTACAATGAAGGATTTTAAGTTCTTCATCAATATTTTAAATATTGAATGTTTGTAGGGAGGAGCATTTGACATTGTCATAATGAATATCAAAACCAAAATCATTGAACCACAAAAGTTTCATAAAGTAAACTCTTAGTCCACAAAAGCCACAACTTTTGAATACCTTGTTTACTTACTTGTGAATATGACACATGTTCAATGGTGTAGTCAATTGGATTTGACCAACTTGGATTCTTTATTCGGTGTAGTTAATATCTTTATTTGTTTTCATCTTGTTTTGGTTTGAAGATATTCAATCATTGTTGTAATGGAGATTTGTTAATCACAATTATTTAAATATCTATTTTAATGTCCCAACCTTCTTTTTAATAAGTAAAAATTACAATATAAATATCCCTAAGTCTATATTTGTGACTTCCAAAATCATAGTTTTATATTGGCTAAGCAAATTGTACTAGGTGTTTACTTTGCCATGAACTATAATTGTGGCATTTGATGATTAGATACATAAGAAAAATATATGTTACCATAATAATCATCAAGTCAATCGATTCAATGTAATTTCCATACATTATAATTCTTTTATGGGGTAGTAGAAGTAGGCCACCTAATTGTTTCCACGAAAAAAGGAAAGTGATTTGAAATAATTACTAGTAGTATTGACAAAGGAAAGTTGGTAAGTGATTTTTTCCCAACAAAATCAATTGATCCATACAAAATAGGTGGAATTGTGCCAAAAAGTTTGTTTTGATGTAAGTTTTTTTGCCAAATGTACTTGTGTTTTTTGTGGACTCATCTGCTAAAAAGTAATTCAATGGAAAGTCATTTCTTTCAAGTAGAACATTGCATTTTATTTTGAATTGCTCTATTGGTTTTATGAATGTTTGTCGATGTTTTTTTCTATTTGGTGACCAATGAAATTAAGAACTTTTATTTAATGTTGGAAATAACAACAATTTTGTTAATATTAATGGATCAAGTTATATATGAACTGGTTGATAATTTTTTGATCTGGAGATATGAGTGAAAGTAAAACCATATTGAGGCAAAGGAGAGGACACCAAATATTATAATCTTTTGGGGGGGGGGGGGGGGGGTCAATTTTAGTATTAGAAATTTACATCATGAATAAAATTATTAGGTTTCACATATTGATTGGTGAGTTTTAAAAAATCAATTAGCTTTATAACATGCTTTGATAACATATATATATATATATAAGAAAATATAACATATATGTACAAGAGATTGATAATAAATATAGTTGTAATGTTTAATTAGTAAAATGGAGAAGGTATAATTTATATTAAAAGTTCATAATAAAGGGGATAACATTAATGAGGTGGTATTTACTTGGTCAAAACAAGCAATGGATGAAGGTTGGATGTAACAACTCGGTGGTCCACTTACTTGGGTTGCAATACACAATTGGTTGTTCAAGATGGCCAATTTCCATTTGTTTACTTTTGACAAAGTAAGGATGCCAAAAATATAAGCATTGCCAATTTTAGTGAACTACCCATGATCATGCCTTTCCAAACTAAGGACTTGGCATGTTGTGGGATAATCGTATAACACATACATGGGAATAATTACATGTTAGAATGGACCATAATGTTGTAATATGGGTTCCTCACTAGCATACCTATAACACCATGAAGACTCATTGAAATGCATGTTATTAAATTCTTGGACAAGCCATCATGGATTTTCCTCCATGTTTTAGTAAACATTGAAATGTGATCGGCAATTCAATAACACACAAATGATAGCCTTTCATGCCATTTGAGGGTAGATGTTTTAAACCCATGGGTGCAATTATGTATGTTGACATGGGGGCACAATAATAATTTGAGGATATTAATTGTGATACTTAAGACAATTTGATAGCCATGGGATCAAATATAGGTGGAAAGTTGAGAAGTTGTGGAGTGGTTTGTGCCTTTTGTGGCAAGGTCAAACAAAATCATGAAAGACTTGATAATTAATTAGTTTATGATATTTGCTAAAAGCTTGAATTATTTTTGATGTTCAATATATGCATTTTTTAGATCAACTGCTTAACCAAAAATGACCAAGTTATGAATCATATAACATTTCATTTTTATGAAATTCACATTTCACTTTATTCAAGTTACATGTACCCATTTTTATTCAATAATGATGTTTGGGGTTTAATTATAATTTTCAACTTTCCTCTTTGTTTCGATTTCAATTTGGGGCTATCCAAAAAAGTTAGTATTCAAAACTAGGATTATAATTTTGTAGTCATTACAAATTTTAAATAATGTTAAGTGAAATGTTTATGTTCCTAATGCTCAATTAGAAGGTTATTATTAATTCTATAGGTTCGTTTTAAATTAGTTTCAACCTTGATGCATTTAAATTGATGACAGAAATGACCCATAACATTGAACTTCAACCAATTGAACTAATTTGAATAGCCAAACCAAAAGAATCAATTTGAATTAACCAAACTAAAGTTTATTTGTGATTGTATTCACCCCAATATCCACTATCAATTTGTGATTCCTTTAGACAACTAGTTTTGTGTTCATGTGGCATGCACATCAACTTGCACCAAATGGTTTAAATTCAAGATTTGTTTTTTGGTCAAGTTGTTTTTTCCTAGGGTTCCTTGATCATTTGGAACATGAAGGCATTCAATTTCAACATCTTTATTGAAGCAACATTTCTAAATTGAACAACAACAATGGAATCAAGTGATTCAAAACATATGTTAAAATGAAGCAACTACTTCCTTTCAATTGTAGTTCTCCATCCATTTTTCATCACCTACACTATAAATAAGATGTGAATCCTTTCTCACAATGATAGCTATTCAATTAAGATGCATCTAAGTTCATCTTTTTATAATTAATATATGATGTTTTCACTCCTTAAAAAAATGAAGGATCAATGGATGGTAGCATATAGCTTGTGACTATGGTCTTGAATATTCTAGACTTGAATATCAAGTGCTTGACATCTAAAGCTTACAAGTTGTAATTTTCACATGTTTACAAATTCACCAGGACCATCACTCATCGACAACTTAGAATGGTGGTTTCTCACTTTTTAACATTGAGTGCATTTGTTAGATTCCAAGACTTTTCATGTGTAGGTAAATGCTACAACTATGGCTTGTTAGAAATTGTAATGTTAATTAAAATTTAATAGATCTTTACCCATACAACCTCCTTTCCTTCATATTAATGGTTTGAAAATGGCCACAACATATGCAAGATACTACTAAACTTGAGCTTTTATTCAACTCTTTAACGAAGCAAAAGGCCAAATGACTAACAATTCTATTTAAAAAAACTTACAGAATGAAGATTAGTGTTAAAAATTTCCAACTATCAACATTCACACATTGGTTGAAGTTTGAGCATAATTTTATTTCAAAATTCTACACCCATGCATAGTCTATTCCTTATTAGTTCCACCAACAAACACCGCGCTTTGACATATTTATCCAAAATCCAAACTCGTAACAATGGCTTTCCATGTGTTATTTCAATTTTTGTGACCTTGTAAAGCATCAACAAATCTATAATTTTTTTTCCTAGAAGAGAAAGAGAAGAAGCAATTATAAAAAGAAAACCTGGTGCGTGTAAAGTATAAGAGAAGGTTTGCTCCCCAAGGCGTCCCCTAATTTGAGGGTCATAGCCTCAAGGTTGTAGGCTCAAAAATTAGGGGAGGCCCTTAAGAGCAAGCCTTCCCCAAGTGTAAAACATGAAATATATTTTATTCAAATGGTAGAAGGTCTACATGTGATGAGGGGAAAGGTTTAGGGTTTAGTTCAAAACATCGTAATCTAATATATTAAAGCTACAATGTCTGTCTGTCTGTCTTACAGGGCAGGGTGTAACTTCCTCCTCCTGTCCCTGGTAGCAAAAGGAAAAAAAAACATTGCCCGTTCCCTGTGCAACTTCCTCCTCCTGTCCCTGGCAGCAAAAGGAAAAAAAAAACATTGCCTATTCCCTGCGTAACTTCTTCCTCCTGTCCCTGGCAGCAAAAGGAAAATTTGAAACAGGGCAGGGGCATGGCAGGGCAGGGCAAGGCAAGGCAAGGCAGTAAAAAATAAAGAGTAAAAAATAAGAAAAAATAAAAAATAGTGGCCTTCGGCCACGGGCACCCACTAGTAAGATGAAAATTAAGCATGAATGATGATCATCCTTGATAAACTTGAACCTAGAGTTTTTTTTCCTCATCCAAATTTGTATTTTCCATTGAAACACATCCCTCCAATATAACGAGGCAAGGATACTTCCATTAAAAATCTTCAAGATTCTTTTAAAGTGTATTTGGAAGAAGCTTATAGAGTGCAAAATCTATTGTTTTTGAAATGTGCCCTCATATCCATTTAAAAGTATTTTCCCATGATACTCTTAGTGGGTATAACATGGAGAAAGAAAATTGCATCAATTGTAATGCCCTTGAAGTGGGTGAGTTCCAAAAGTAAGCACCCCTTAGCTCCACCTCAGCCAAGCTTACTTCCAAAACTCCAGAACCCTTTGCTCTTCTAGTGTTTACCCTACACACACAAAAGTGATATTTTGCCTAAAAAGGGTTATTGGATGTTTGGATGAATTTTTGATTTCATCCACAAACTTTAGTACAGGCTTGATTTTAATTTCCATTCCCCCTAATAGTAATTGAATTACCAAATTATTGCTCCTGAAACAATATAATTAGAATGGAAGTTTTGCTAATTACTACTAAATGTCTTGTTACAAGCTCCTCCTCATCATCACTCCAGGTTATCATACTACCCGGTATCTAGTATCATGAATTAGGTCACTTGGAAAAAAAAAAAAAAAATCCTAGAAGTTTGATTATTAAGTTTTTTTATAAAAACCTATAAGTTTGATGATTAAAATCTATGTTTTTTCAAAAAAAAAAAACCTAGAAAGTTTGATGATCACAAAAGGACTTAGAAGTTTGATGATAATAAAATCAGCAGTGAGCATCAAAGTTTGGCAAGAATTGCAAAAGTCATTAGTGTTTTTGTTGTTGTTGTTTGGTGTGATGAATATTTTAGTATTGTTGTTGTCTGGGTTGATCTGTCCCTGAATGGTTTTTTTTTTGGGGGGGTGGGGGTGGGGATGGTGGTTTATGTGGAAGAATGCATGAAGAAGGCATGAAGAAGGATGGTGGGTTTGAAGTTTGAATGTTGGTGATTTGCAATTTGTGGTTTGTATGTGTTTTCATCAGTATTTGTGATGTGATTTTGTGTTTTGGGTAGCAGCTGGTTTTGGATTTTGTATTTTGGTTCAAATCATCTATCACCAAGAGCTTTGAGAGCACCAGAAGATTGCTTGAAGATGCAAGCAAAAACAAGAGCTGGTGGTGCAAAAGCTGTAGCTGATGATACCCTACCAACACCAACACCACCACCACCACCACCACCACAACATGCAGCAGCAACAGCAATAGCAGCAGCTAGAGCCAATCCAGGTGTGTTTGATCTGTGGGAACTTAAGCTTATGGACAATGTTGGGGAGTTTTTTAGGGCGGATTTGCATTGTGGGTCTCAGTCTAGGTTACTGTTCTTCAATCCTGTAAGGACTCAGGAGCTATGTTGTTGGTGTGTAGCAGCAGTAGTTCTCATTTTTATGAAGTGTGTAATATGGGATGGTGGGGAAAGCATGGGGTCAGGAGGAAAAATGAGGGATGGTAGACCTCCACTGCCAGTTTCGGTGGGAGCCCAGATGAAGGAGGATGGAGATGGTGAAGCAGCAAATGGTGGGGATGATGGGGAAGCATCTGAAGCTGTGAAGAACCATTTGAAACAACAGGTGTTGGCCTTAACAACACAGGTGGAAGAGGTGTGGGCTTTCATAAACCCTAACCCCCTTGTTGCTTGTTTTTCCCAGTTTGCACTTCTTGTCATTTAACCTCCAGATTTGCAGTTCCAACAAATGAGAAGTAAAAGAGGCTAATGCCCTGTACCTTCAAGATTTGGATGTGGTGTGGGAAAAAAAACACAGGGGGAGGGGTGAGGGATATAACTGGTGCAAGAAGAACTGACAAGTGAAGAAAAGCTGGTGAGGAAAAGCAGATTGAGAAGAATGTCAATGAAGTGAGCAAGATGCGGAGTATGGTGCGCAAGAGCAAAGGCAAGATAGCCACTGCTGCAACTAAGGAAAAGGAGCGCGATAAAGGAGGCAGCTCTGCAGCAAACAAGAAACAACAACAGGTGGAGGCAGAGCGTCGAGAGGCTGCACGGGTTAAGCGAATGCAGGAGCTAATGCGTCAAGTAGGCACTGTACTTAGGCAGGTAAACACTCTGATACCCACATTATACCCATGCTCAAGCTTAGCGTGCAAAACATCATGTTATTGACTAGAGTTGAATCCTGCACCCTGCAAATTGATAGTCAGTTTTGCTGGCTACAAGTGGAGCATCAATGAGTACAAAGGTTATATGTGTGTGTGTGTGTGTGTGTGTGTGTGTGTGTATTTAATTAGGGCTTAAGGTTTAGGAGTTTGGTTAAAGTGGGTGTTTGGGTTTCAAAGCTGATGTGGTCAGGGAAGAGCAATAAATCTGGATGCCTGCAGATAACCCAACACAAATGGGCATGGCCGTTTATGAAGCCCGTCGATGTGAAGGGCCTTGGGCTACATGATTACCATGAGGTCAGTATGTTAACATATCTCTCAGTACTTGATCCTGAAACACACCGATGAGTGTATCTTGGGTCATAGGAAGATAGAGGTACCAGCTCTCTGCATGTGATCACAGTGCCTTCAGAAGCCCATGTTGTTTTGCTGTGGATTAGGGTTCTTTCAGCAGCATGGGTTGTATCTAGATTTTGAGGTTTTTATGTTACACACCACCATTCAGAACTCCAGAAACCACCAAGATCTTTCATATCATTGTATCCTTACATCTCTAGTCACAATGGAGCAGGTGGTGAAGCATCCGATGGATTTTGGGACAATACGGGACAGAATGGATGCAAAGGATGGGACAGGATACAAGCACATCCAAGAAATTTGTGATGATGTGCGTCTAGTTTTCTCCAATGCAACGAGTTATAATCAGGATGGCTCAGATGTGCATACGATGGCCAAGACCCTCTCAGACAAGTTTGAAGAGAAATGGAAGGCCCTTGTTGAACCCAAACTAGCTGAGGAGGTACTTCCATTCGTTACCAAGAAGCACTTGTATAGACTCCTTTTTTGATTGTATTTCCTTGGATTGAGATGTACAGTCTTTCCTGTATCAGACAATTGGCACATTGTTGTGGGGAATAAATGTAACTATGTTGGTTGTCGGTTACTCAATGTGCAAATTGCTAGACTAGTGAGTTTGATTCTAAAACCCTAAATGTTTCATCAGGAAGCAAAGCGGAAACAGGAAGACAAAGAAGCACAGACAAAAGAAGACGCAGCCATACAGGCAGCAGATGAGGCAGCTGCCGAAAGGATGGCAGACGATTTTGCTCGCCAGGTGCAATACTGGTAGCAAGTCTGATGATATGGGAAGCTCCTGTGGTCAGGGATCAACTCCTGACTCTTGTTTGGAACTGTGAACTTTTGTTTTTGCCCCCCAAAAGACTTTCCCTCAGAGACAAATTCCTGGTGTTGTAAAGAACTAACTTACTGCACCTGCTGTTTGCAGCTAGAGGAACTGGACAAGAAATTGGAAGACCTGAAGCAACAAACTACTCCAAAGAACAGGTATGTGGGTCTGAAATTCAGCATGTTTTCTGTTGCTTCCAGGTTGTTTTGGGTTTCTGTTCAGCTTGTGTGTTTCTTCATGAATCTGGTGGTTTTGTTTTTGATTGGTGTTTTTTGTAAAGCAGTCGGGCAATGTCAATAGAGGAGAAGCGGCATTTGGGTCACAGCTTAGGACGCCTACCTCCAGACAATCTCAACCATGTCATCCAGATCATTGCTCAAAAGAATCCGGAGTTCAATGCAACTGCAGATGAAGTGGAAGTTGACATTGATGCTCAGGTTTTGTCCCCTCTTCTTCTCAGACATACGGATGTACATAATCACACACAAAAGAAAAACCCACCACATCTCTCTGATCTTCCAGACATAATAAAGATGAGTAGATGATAAGCATGTGACCCAAATGTGTGACACTTTGAGTAAACAGTTCACATATATTCTATGTGACTCTATCACAGAAATGTGTTACTAAATCCACAAATACAACTTGGAAATAAAACAGGAGATTGAATGCCACCAAGTTGGCACAATCGGGCAGAGTTTTTTCAAGATGGGTTTTGCTATGGTTGCAGGATCCTGCAACTTTGTGGAGGCTCCACCGTTATGTGCAAGCTGTGTTGAGTCCAAGGACTACAAAAACTGTCACTCCCCGCACACCTTCTGGTAAGCGAGCAGCATCATCACCAGCACACAAGAGTCCAAGCAAGCGGAGCAAAAGAGTGGTGTCACCACCTTGACAGAAATTCATTTTTGTGGTTAACTGGATTGAAGACACTTCTCCTTACCACCACAGCCACTCCACTTCTCTAGGTACAAACCTGCCATGATAATTTTCCAATATGTGAATATGAATCAGCATAGTGAGGAGAAACAGATTTTGGATTCATAGTTATGCTCAACATTTTTGGGTGTGTTACATTTGCTTAATGTCATTTTGCAAAGTAGAGTTACCCAACTTCTTATACTAAGAGATCTTGATTTATACGAGAAGAGGCACAACTGGAATCCATCAAATGGGTCAGGTGCGGGATTTTTTGTGATTTCACTGGTTGTTGTTGGTGTTCTTCTTCTTCTTTGCGCGACCTTCAAGGTCAGGTGTGGGATTTTTGCAACTTCACTGATTCTTCTTCTTCTTCTTCTTACTTTGTGGGACCTTCATGACTTGCAGCAGCTCTACACGATGGTACCATGTGGTGCGATGGATCCAGTCAATGTTCACAATAGAATTGCAACAAACAAAGAAGAAACATGTGAAACAAAAAAATGTTCCGTTCTTTTGGGCCTTTCTGATGCATATAATCTCAAAAGAAATTTTCTTGGACCTTGGACAATTTTTTCTTATAGAACTTGGAATAAAACAAAAAACCATGGTCCTCAAATATTGTACATGTGTAATTTTGTTCTGGCCAAAATGAATGACAACTAGTTGCTCTCAAAAACTAGTGTGCTTTTCTAACGAGCATGACATTTTGATTCTGAGAATGGGCGGTTGTCAGGGTGCAAGTTAAGAGTTGTGAAACGCCCCTTCACAATCTCTCTCTCTCTCACGGATTGGGTAACAATTTTTTTTTCCTCATCAATCACAAATTGTGAAGGTTTTGTTTTGCTTTGTTTTGTTTTGTTTTCCCCTCCTCTTGAGTATCATTCACAGTCTGTGATGCCCATGTTCATGATGATCTTGTTGTGCTCTTACATTTTGTGTTCAAAAGATTAGTGTCGCAGGAGTTTTTGAGTTTTAAACTAGGAATAAAATGTTCATCTTAAATGTACTTTTTCTCACAATTCCTCAAACCCTAAACCCTAAACCTGGGTTTAGGGTTTTAAACCCTTAAAACCCTAAACTTTGTTCAAATACATAAACAAAAATGTTTTAAAAATTTGGGTGTTGGAATTTGGAGTGTATTATAAGTTAGTTATACTAGAAATAAAATTTGTTGTATTTAATTAAAAAATGTATTAATGTGTTTTTTTTAATAAAAATCTTTCGATAATTGGGCTTCAAACTAAGACATCAAGTTAGTACCCATATTCTGGAAAAATAAAATAAAATAAAATAAAATAAGTCCTCTTACAAATAATTTGAATTTATTTTCGTTTTTAAATTAATTGCTTTTGTACATCCAATGACAAATATTCATGCAATAATGTTCAAATAATGCATAATTATGTTGCAAGTATTTTACAAAAAGTTATTATAGTTTAATATAATGTTCAAATATACAACCCAAATGATTTTGCAATCTTTGAATGAATTTATTTTAATGATTTTCTTTTGTTTTATTTTGTCTCACCAAAATGCAAACCCCTGATTTTCTTTTTTCAATTAATATAAATATATGGAAAATGAAAATGAAGATGAAAAAAAAACCTTCCATCCATGGCCCATTGTCAAGCCATTGTGTAAGATAATTCATTCATCCCTCTTTTTTGTTTTTTAATTTATTGATGAAAATTTCAAAACGCAGTCGATCCTGACCATCCAATCTCCACCTTTCCGATCGCCGGGTTTCTGGGTTTGACGGACCGAGTAAACACCGGGTGTTCTAGTAGCCTTTTGAACGTCTAGATCGCCCATCCTGACCATCCGCTATTGACCTATCCGATCACCGGGTTCATGAGAGTCATGGACCGAGTAAACATCGGGTGCTGCGAATCTTTTTTCCCTTCTAGATCGCACATCCTGACCATCCGTTTTGCACCTCTGCGATCACCGGGTCGCTGGGAGTAACGGACCGAGTAAACACCGGGTTCTGGGAACCTGTTGCCCTTCTAGATCGCGCATCCTGACCATCCGTCTTGCACCTATGCGATCACCGGGTCGCCGGGACTAACGGACCGAGTAAACACCGGGTGCTAGGACTCTCTCTACCTCTATAGGTCGCGCATCCTGACCGTCCGATTTCCACCCATGCGATCACCGGGTCCTCCGGGACTGATGGACCGAGTAAACACCGGGTGCTCGGACTCTCTCTACCTCTCTAGATCGCGCATCCTGACCGTCCGCTTTCCATCCATGTGATCACCGGGTCCTCCGGGACTGATGGACCGAGTAAACACCGGGTGCTAAACCTTTCTGGACTGTGCATCCTGACCATCCGCTTTCCACCTGTGCGATCACCGGGTCCCCCAGGACTGACTGACCGAGTAAACACCGGGCGTGACTTGACCTTCTAGAAGCCCCGAGGACGCGTGAACGTGCTCTCCTGCGGACCTTCTTCGTCGCGGCTCTTGCTTGGATTGTGCTGTTTTTTTTCGCGAATTTTTCTCGGAGATTTGCACCTGCATCGTACCCAAAATAGAAGCTGATTTCTACTTGGAATGCGAGTAAATTTAGCAGGAAAGAAAACAAAAAAAAATCGTGTATGTTTGACTGAAAGTATGCTGCAGTAGGAGAAGACTTGTTACGTAGTCTCTGAGAGACACAAAGAGAGAAGAACAAACAGTTTGACGAAAAGGAAAATAGCATTGAAGAGAGGGAGAGAGAGAGCTCAGACTGATAGTCCAAGAATTGGGTCGGAGAATGTTGAAGCTAATGTTGTCTTCTGAATGCCAAACTCCCTGAAACTAGGGTTTGAAGAAGGAGGCTTGTGAGCAAGCAAGCAAGAGGAGGATGTCGCGATTGTCCTTTGAGCAACAACGCATGAGAGCGACTGAATGGGAGCGAGAGTAAGCACTGGAGTTGAAGCTTGAAGATAAGATTGTCTGCTCCTGCAAGAAACTGAGGCTGACTAGAAGAAGTGGATGTTGCTGAAGATTGGAGACCAGAGAGAAACTTAGGGTTTACAGTAGTGAACTCGGGCTGGTGAGGATTGTAGATCTGTGAGGAGCTCAGACTGACAGCAGCAGGAGCAGCAGCAGCAGGAGGAGGAAGAAGAGGTGGGTTTGAAAATTGGGTCGAGTCTAGAAAGGCTGAACAAACACGAGAGAAGCTCAACAGCCATGGTTGGCGCAATGAATACAAACAAGAAAGTGCAGATAGATGTGGGAGGTACACTTTTCACAACAACTCTAGATACGCTGCAATGCGCAGGGAAGGACTCGAAGCTCTACCGTCAAGCTTGGGGAAGAGGAGAAGGAGGAGCAGATCCGCCAGCTGAAGAGGAAGATTGCTTCTTCGACAGAGATCCAGAAACCTTCAAGGTTTTGCTCAATCTGTTGAGGACGGGGAAAGTGAACACGGCGGGTTTCGATGCGTACACTCGCGACAAGGTGATCGAGGAAGCGACCTACTATGGCCTGCTGGAGAAGCTCAAGAACGCCATGGCACCTGCGCAGCTGAATGGACTGGACTTACAGAAGGCGAAAGCGGTGATTCCTAATGGAATCGACATCCCCACGGCTCTTGCAGCGGGGGGTTCCGCAGCAACAGAAGATGGGTCTCTTTGGGTGGCGCATGGAAGCAAAATCACAGTCTACGACTGGGCACTGCGGAAACAGAAGACGACTCTGACGGAGTTCAGCTCTATCGAAATTCTAAACCGGATGTCGGATACGCTCGTCGCGGCAGGCGCTTCCGACATGCCGGGACTCCATATCTACGATCCCATCAACGGCATGCACAAGAGGAGTGTCATCTGGACAGACGCCAACGACCCGCGAGTGTACAATCCAGTGGTGCGTGCGATTGCATCCAACGATTCCTCAGTGTTTGCAAGCTTCGAGAGCGGACAGAAACTCGACAACGCGTTGGCGATCATCGACAAAACAACGCTACAAATCACTCGGGAATTCGGACGACAAAACGGCGCGACAGCACATGCGAAAGCGAGCACTAAGCTCCAATGGCTTGCTTCCAAGAGCCTCCTCCTGGTCGCCTCTGTACAAGGAGGCTCGTTCGGGTATGCCGGCTACATGCGACTGTGGGACCTTCGATCCGAGAAGCTGGTATGGGATTGGAAAGAGCCCAATTTCCAAAGTGCGAGAGCCGTGGATCATGAGATGTTTTCCGACATGACGGCCGACGAAGGCCTCCAAGCCATTTTCAAGGTGAGCATCTCCTCTGGTTCTGTCTCTATGGCGGATTTGCGGCATCTGGATACCAAGGATCCTTGGATTCCGTTGCTGGATACTAACCCGGTGCTGGAGAAAGCCCCCGGCGGTGCGGACAACAAGCTCTGCACTTACAACAAGCAGTTGTATCTGAGTCGTGGTGCTGATGTCGAGGTTTGGTCTGAGATCCCCTTGGCTGAAAGCTTTAAAGATCCTGATGAGAAAGAGTATTGGGATACTTCCTTTCGAAGGAACTTGCTAGAGAATTCCCGCCATGGCGCTCAGGAAGTCACGCAGATGGTCGCTGCTGCTGATCGCCTCTTTATCACTCGCAAGCACTTGCAGGGAGTGGAAGTCTGGGAAACTAGATAGAGAAGGCTACATGAGTTCCATCCTGCTAATCCTCCCCAAACCCTAATCCCAAACCCTAACCCTAACCCTCCCCAAACCCTGATTCCTAACCCTAAACTCGGAATGCAATTAGTGAGTTTGTTGCTATTTGTGAAAGCCTTTGTTTCCACAAACTCTCTTCTCCCTCCCTCTGTTGTATATTTTGTTGCTGTTTGTGAAACCCCTAAACCCTTCTAGGTTCTTTTGTTGCTGTTTGTAAAACCCTAAACCCTTCTCGAATCTCCTTCTCTCTCTCTCTCTGGCTCTCTTGGATATGTATTTTGTTGCTGTTTGTAACGCCCTAAGCCCTAAATCCTTCTAGAATCTCCTCCCTCCTCTCTCTCTCTATGTCCTTTGCAATTTTTTTGCTGTTTGTAAAACCCTAAACTGTTCCAAAATCTCCTCCTTCCCTCCTTTGCATTTTTTTTGGCTGTTTGTAGAATCCTTAACTGTATACACAGAATCTCCTCCTTCCTTCCCTTCCCTTGCACATTTTCTTGCTGTTTGTAAAACCCTAAATCCTTTTAGAATCTCCTTCTCTCTCTCTCTCTCCTTCGCATTTTTTTTTCGCTGTTTGTAAAACCCTAAACCTTTCTAGAATCTCCTCCTTTCCTCTCTTGCATGTTTTCTTGAAGTTTGTAAAACCCTAAACCCTAGACCCTTCTTCTCCCAAACCTGGGTCGAAAACCTCCTCCTTCAATCCTTCCCTCTCCCTTAATCCCATATTTGTTGCTGGTTTGGAAAACTCTAAAACCCTTCTTCTTCTCCCCAATTCCCAAGACTAAAATCTCCTCTTATGCACCCTCCCTTGCATATTTGTTGCTGCTGGTTTGGAAACTCTAAAACCCTTCTTCTTCTCCCCAATTCCCAAGACTAAAATCTCCTCTTATGCACCCTCCCTTGCATAATTGTTGCTGCTGGTTTGGAAACTCTAAAACCCTTCTTCTTCTCCCCAATCCCCAAGACTAAAATCTCCTCTTACGCACTCTACCTCGCATATTTGTTGCTGTTTAAAAGACCCTAAACCCTAAGACCCTTTCTTTTCCCAAAAGCTCTTGGTAACCCTTAAACCCTAGACCCTTCTTTTGTAACATGATTTGAATCAAACAAGCAAAACTCCAACAAGTAAAATTGGATAAATTCTACAATGCTTACAACCTTCAAAATAGTAGTACTAGTACTAGTAGTGTGTTGTTGTGGAGTTTTTCTTCAATATTTCATACCTTGGAATTTATTTTTTTCCCCTAGGTTATAATAATGTTTTCATAAAACCCTAAACTTTTTTGCATAAGTTGTTTTCAATTTTTATTTATTTATATTTATTTTTTGAATTTTTTTTCCTTGGACCTTTTGTTTGGGACAAGAATATTAGGGTTTTACCCTAAACCCTAAACCATTCTTCTTCTTTTCCACTTTCAATGCCATTGTAAATGTGAACATGATATTTGGATTTGGATATAATAAATGTGAACATAGACCCACAATATTTAATTTCTTGCTTACTCATAAAATATTAATTATCTCCATAATTATGTGGTTTTTGGTTTCCATATTTGGGATACAACCCCCCAAAAAAATATAAATAAATAAATAAATAAATAAATAAAATCCTAATGAATAAATCCTAATTTATTTATTTTCAAATGTGCCAACATGGCATTCAACTTTTGTCTAAATAATGAAAGGTTTTTCAAATGCATCTTTTGATTATCTATAAAAAGCTCCTTAAGAGTTCCAACCAAGATTTAATTGTGAAAAATATATAAACTTTTTAAATTTTCATTTAAGGAGATATATTCCACATTCAAGATGGAAATAGGGAAAAAAAATTTAAAATTATTTTCATAATTTACCCATGCACATTCTCTATCATCAATGTGGTAACTCCTTTTCTTAATGTAGTTTTCTTAAGCTTATTCACATTAGCAATTTTATTGAAAGCATTTTTGTTCTACAAAAAAAATCTTTGGCAATTCCATAACTCTCCAAATTGATCTTTTGCTCTATAGTTGCTTCAATTGTTTCCCATTGTAGGTTTTTAACACCTATAGCCTACCTTGCTTCTTTTTTTTCTCCTTTAAATTTTTTTAAAATTTATAATGATTTAATTTAAAAATTTAGTTTATAATACTATATTTAAAATTTAAAATTATAATAATATTATTTTAAAATTTAATTGAATTTTGAAATTTTTAATTCCTCCTTATATATGTCCCTACTTAACACTAAGTACAACAAGGTATGCGGCATGACACATGTCATTCTCTTTGTGGTGCTTTCTCCATTGACGGTCTAGGTGGCGTAGCCAAAAGCAAAAAGTGGACCTACGTGTCATAGTGACATCCTCTTAAATTCCAGGTCGTAAATTTTTTAAAAAAACCCATTTTGCTATTTATGAAGTGCCTTCTTCCAAGTAGCGATTTTAATTACTTTTTTTTTTTTTTTTTTTTTTTTCCAACTTGAATAATAACCTTCCATTATTTTCTGATTTTTAATTTTTTTTAAATTAAAACTTATTTAAAAAAATCTGCTTTTAAAGCTTTAAAGGATTTATTAGCTTTTTACAAGTTGAGTTTCCAATTCTTATGCATGTATTTTACATTACAATTTCAGACCCATTTTCCTTTTTTAATATTTTAAAATTACAAACCTACCCTAAACAATTCTATTCTCAAGTTCCTAAACTAAATTTCAACCTTTGTAGTTTTAGTATATGTTCAAAAGGAGGTAATTAAGGTCATATTTTTTTAGTTAAAAAAACTAGGGTATTTTTTAGGGAAGGAGGGAAAATAATAAAATCTTTTGGAAGTAAATAAGAGATCAAAAATATTTATTATTATTATTATTATTATTTCTAAAACACTCTCAAACCCTAATCACCCCCTTCAAAATCCTAACTTGGGAGGCAAAGTTGTTGGGTCACCTACAAGCTTTGGTATTCCGGAACACACAAATGATAGTATGAATGTCAATTCTCATCATCATGGTGACCATGGAACACATGGGGATATGACATCTTTTTGGGTCTTTCATTACCATGTTCATGTGAAAAGAAAACCCTAAAAGTCGTGTTATTGCATATGCACTTGCACAAAGTGTTCCATATCTTTTGAGAAAGCCAAAAAAAAAAAAAACACAAGCCCTAAATATTGGACCCGCTACCACTATTTATATGCGATATTCAACTAAACCTCCTTAAGTGAGTGGCCTCTCAATCACCATGTGTTATGTGAAAGCATGTTATGTTAAAAGTAAAACCCTAAACTTGTATTTGAATGGATGGAAGAAGAAGAGCATACAAACATACAACTTGAACTCTCACCCACTCACCCATCATGTGGTTTATGTGTGGTTATGTGCAAGTGCAGTTAAAAGTAAAACCCTAAACTTGTATTTGAATGGATGGAAGAAGAAGAGCATACAAACATACAACTTGAACTCTCACCCACTCACCCATCATGTGGTTTATGTGTGGTTATGTGCAAGTGCGGTTAAAAGTAAAACCCTAAACTTGTCTTTGAAAGGATGGAAGAAAAAGAGCATAAGAACATACAACTTGAACTCTCACCCACTCACCCATCATGTGGTTTATGTGCAAGTGCGGTTAAAAGTAAAACCCTAAACTTGTATTTGAATGGATGGAAGAAGAAGAGCATACAAACATACAACTTGAACTCTCACCCACTCACCCATCATGTGGTTTATGTGTGGTTATGTGCAAGTGTGGTTAAAAGTAAAACCCTAAACTTGTCTTTGAAAGGATGGAAGAAAAAGAGCATAAGAACATACAACTTGAACACTCACCCATCATGTGGTTATGTGTGGTTATGTGCAAGTGTGGTTAGAGTAAAACCCTAAACTTTTATTTGAAAGGAAGGAAGAAAAAAAAGCATGAGAAGCTACAAGTTGAAATCTCACCCACTCAATCACCATGTGTTATGTACAAGAATTTGGTTTAAAGTGAAACCCTAAAATTTCATTTGAAAGGAAGGAAGAAAAAGAGCATGTGATAAGAAGCTACAAGTCGAAACTCTCACCCACCATGTTCACATGGGAAGCTAGAAATTTCTAGAAAGCTAGTGGGACTTTGCCCATTTTGTGTGCGGGTATTTATCTTGTTAATTAATAACCCTTGAACCAACTATTTGCAATTTTAGAATTAAAGAATGCTTTAAAAAAAACAAAGAACCTGGGGTTTTCATGAAAGAACCGGTAAAGAACCGTGGGGTTTGTGGGTTCAAATCATTCTTATTGTTTATGTTTATGATCATGAGATAATGTAAAGAATCGCTCCTGATAACCGGCGGGGCTTTTGGGTCCCATTTCTGATACCCGCACAACTATGGACTTCACAACCCATATATGTCATGTGAAAAGCAATTCCTAAATGCTTCACATGAGCCAAAGATGATTTATTTAATTATTTATTTTTTAATTTATAATTTTTGGGCCCTCGAAAATTTGAGACTAGTTATGGTTTTGTACAAATTGTGCCTTTCACACAACTTTGAAAGTGGTTTTTTTGGAGTTGGGTGGGTTTAGGGTTTAGGGTTTAAACCCTAAATGAAATTATCGGAAACATGTAATTTTGAAATTTTTTTGATCGCCAAAAAAATCCCAAATTTCAACCCATGAAAAAGAAAAAAAAAGGATGAACATATTATTAACCCCAAAATAACTAATTAAATATCCATCCATTTGTGTTTGTTTATTGTTGGCTTGTTTTATAAAACCAAATATAAATCAAATAGGCTAAATCCAAAATTTGGATCTATTTTCTCAAACTACAAGTTGAACATTGAGTGGGAAACAAACCACAAGTTGCAATTCCTTAGATCTATTAAACTTGGATATAAATTTAATATAAATTTCTGGTCTATTTATTTATTTATTTATTAATCCATCATGCCTTGAAATTTCCCAAACCTTATATAACACCTGAATTTTCTTCTTGGACCCCAAGTCATTTTCATTTAATATATTTATATTACCAATTCATTCAATATAGTTTTGTTGTTTAATTTACCATGCACTATTTTGAAATCTTTAATCATTTTTGTTTTTTTTCATGGGGAAATATGAAGAAGGGAGAATAGCTTGATCGATGAATCAAATGCCATCTTTATAGACCTACACAAAGAGAGGGGAAAAATCACTCATAAAAAACCCTTAAAAACAAAAAAATAATAATGAAATTTACTTCAATGAAATAAGTGAATCACAAGTGTTGTTGTGATTGGTGTTTTGGGTGGGTTGTCTTTTGTTTGGCCTTTTTTGGTGCTCTTCTTGGACTCAAACTCACCCCCAAACAAATTCCCCTATCAAAATAATTGCCCCAAATATTAAATGTGAAATGTTTGGGCTTGACATGATCAATCACACATATCCATCCATCCATCCATCTCTTCATCATAAGAACAAATGTTCTCAACTCATACAAATCAATTATCTTATATTATCAACTCAAAGTTGTCAACAATCTATCTATGAAGAAAGGTTGTTTGTTTGTCATGTTAAGGTCTCCTTAACCACAATGTCCCTCACCATGCTTTTAGTACTTTGGAAAGTCCTCAATAAGTAAGGGGCACATTGAAGTGGTTTGGTAATGTGTAAACCTATGGCATAGGAGTGATTGAATATTGAACAATTTTGTCAAAGAAAATTCAAAAATTCAAAATTAAATATTTAAAAAAATTGGGACAAACTTTAGATATTGTTGGAAAGCCTTTGATGGGTGGGAGTTTTGAAGGTGATTTCATATTTAT
Source organism: Sphagnum tenellum (assembly GCA_963921925.1). Lineage (NCBI taxonomy): Eukaryota > Viridiplantae > Streptophyta > Sphagnopsida > Sphagnales > Sphagnaceae > Sphagnum > Sphagnum tenellum. The sequence continues at coordinate 2,964,525 of OY998142.1, forward strand.
TTAAAAGTAAGGTGGGTGGAATATTGAATTTTGAGTAATTATTGACATTGGAAACTAATTTAAAATTTTAAATAATCTTTTTACAATCAAACTCTATTGTCAAAGGTCATGTCCACACTTGTGCTAGTACATATGTCACATTAATTATTACTATAACTTCTTGTGAAAATAAATCTGCTAAAAAATATAACTTGGATGATGATGAAAATCACTTTGCCATCATGATATCAAACGTTTTCATATTAGGTATATTTATATTTCTTAAAAAGAAGGTACATTTACCAATACAAAATTAATCCCCCCTAAAGAACACAATAAACAAACATACTAAACTAACAAGACTAAACGAGAATGGAAATGGAAGAAAGGAAACCCCAAAAATGGCAAAGCAACACATACATAACACAATATGCCCCCAATTGATATTATGCATGAATGAATGAATAGTAGGTAATGATAATTATTTAATTATTTGATACCTTATGTGACATAATTATTTTTTAGAAAAACCATATTTGATCAATGGACCTACATGATATCAATTTGCATTTTTGAACAATACCCTCAATTACCAATTTGTTTGAAAATATTTTTTGGAAATAATTTCCATTATGCCAAGGGTTGGTTTTTAAAATACTCTACTTGAGAACCACTTAATATCATGTCAAGGTAGGTTTTACATGCTTGATTTTTTTTTGGTACTCAATATTCTTCTTGTTTGCTACCCTAAAATAAATAATGAAAGGGTATATTTGAAAGGAGGTTAGTTTTTCTCAAAACCCCATGGGACAAAATACATAGCTGAAAAACATCAAATCATTACTATTGGGTAAGCAAACTTTAAAAATGAAGGTAGTAATAAGTAGACCACTTAATGTAGATTCTAATGCAACAAACCTCATTAAATTCTAAACTATTGTCAAAGAGATGTAAAAAAACATGAAAGGATTCCAATAGTCATAGAAGTATTAGAATAAAAAACCAAAAAAACACTATTAGATCTAAATTTCAAGAAAACATGTTGTATAATAGTTAAATGACCTAGGTAGAAACTTATTGGAATTAAAACATTCAATTTTGATTTACAATGTCCAAGTTATGTCGAGGCAAGTGATTGTGGTAGTGAAAAACTATCGATACTAGAATTAATAAATAATGATTACAAGACCAACAACATTGGGAAAACAATATATCTAACTTCAATAGTTAGATGATTTAGGTAGGATTTTATTGCAACAAACCATTAAAGAAATGGAGCTAATATGGTTGAGTTATGACTATGGTAAGTAACTATTGAAGTCCTTTGCAAAATAAGGTAAATCAAACACTCAACTCATACTATTCATAATCACATTCTAGTAGTGGGTAAGGCTTCCATACATAAAGATATCCACTCCTTGTATTAAATAAATGAGGCAAAACACATAATAATCCAAAGGTACTATTGAACTCCCACAATAGTTGAATAGTCCTACTCCAACTTCCATTATAAAATTTATACTTTATTTCAACACATTCTAGATCACACACTCACACACACCCATTTTCCCTCAAAACTCTTGCACACCTTTTCATTCGAATTCCCTAACCCTTTCAAACTAAAATTAGTCTCCTTAATTAGTTTGAAGTAATCTTACCTACCTTGTATAAAAGTGACAAACAAACACGTCACAATTATTTGAAATTCATCCTTAGTTAACCAAAATCACATTTTAATGGGGTACACTTTAAATGCTTGATTCCACATAATTCATTATTCTAGAACACTAACTAAAATAATAGAAGTAGTGGTTTTTCAACAAGTCCTACCTACTATCAATAATGCATAATTAGTGGACTATCACGTTAGATAATAAAAATCAAAGAATGGTATGATAAATTTTCACTTAATAGAGGCATTATAGTTGAGAATTGCTAAGCAAATATGCAACAACATTGATGGTTTAAAGTGGAAATTGGATACAAGATGTTATAAATCCCAAGTTCTCTAGATGCAAAAGCATAAAACATGTCTTGAAAGACCTTCCCACTTTCCTTTGCTTCTTTCCTCAACAATAACACTATGTGCATTTCCTAAAATTAAGGAAGTAAAATATATTGGTACCATGTAAGATATACTGATACCATGTAAAATATATTGATACTATGTATTCCACATAATAATAAATAAATAGGATTGCACTCCACAATGTTTACATTAATGAAGGTTCAAAATTTTAATATCAATGGAAGATCCAAATTTGAAAAGAAAGTTTAGATGTTCAATGCAACAAAGGTTTAGAACTTAAACATAACATACTTGGTTGAAATGAATATCTATTATCTTTGCATTTAAATATAGGTAAGGTATCAAAATTTTCCCAAAGCCATGTTCGTCCAATTGAGTTTTAAAGAATATTCACAAAATTAATAGCATAAATTAAAGGAAGTAGGATATTCTTTTGGTTCTAAATGAAATTTATATATGACAAGCTAATTTTCAATACCTTGTTGAAGACCTAACAAGTTAATTGGGTTATTTCTCAATATCGAATCAATTGGTAGATTAGAAATTACCTATGTTGGTATGGTATAACTTTTGAACAAACTAATCCAATTTTATTATTAAGTACCTTTTAAAATTTTCATACTAGCTTGGTTTTGGTGTTGGATCCAAGATTGTAATTTGGCTATTATGAAGCAAGGATATATTTGATATTCAAATTGGTCCAAGGCAAATATTACTTGAAGTTTGTCCTAGGATGGTAATATTGCTTCATGTCATATCAACATGGTGAGGTCATTGATACCATTGTTGATGTAAATTAAACTAGCATTTGTAATAATCAATGATAATAATGGTGAAACCTTACCAAACTTGATAAAAGAAAAAACATGTATTTAAAAAGGGGAAAGGAAGGAACAACAAGAAAGGACCAACATCCAATCAAAAGACAACACCCGAAAGCACAAATGCACAAATAAGGCCCATAAAAAAGGGCAATGTGGATTCACCAAAAGTGGGCAATCTAATATAACCTATGTCTTAAACTTTCACCTGTCACATGAAGTAGATCAAATAATGTAAGAAGGGCAACAAACTTTAAAAAAACACCTAGTCTAGAAAAAGCTTCCTTGATAACAACACCTCATCTCAAAATGGAGGTGACCCAAAAAGGTCATTGACACCTTTTGCCCAAAAAATGTGTGTCAAATTAATAGCATCACCTTCAAGATCTTTGATTAATCACACTATGTTAGCACATCAAAGAAGATAAAATCAACTTGTTATATAAGCACCCAAACATTTATATAGCAAGAAAGTGAAACACATCATTAGGTGTTGATCATGATATAGCTCTTCCTTTGTTTGGGCCCCTCTTGTTGTAACCATTTTATGAAAGTGTTAGTTTTAGATATTAAATACATTTGAATGGGATCAACTATGACAACATCAATCAAAATGTGAATCACATTTGTGATGAACACAATATCAATTTGTTATTATGAAAATTGTAAGGATGATGATGGGAGGACATGTGCTTGTTCACATGAAATATAAAACTCAACATCTCTTACGATGAAATCAAAATCATGTCAAATGGTGTCATGGGTTACGATGTGTTCCTTCTATAGGAATATTGGAAATGTGTATTCTCATTGAGTCTATAGATTGACTATAGATGTAACAAGTCAAATCACTAGTTGTCAAAATAGGGAGGCCCAACGAATTGTGCAATGTTGAGAAAAAGATGTCTAAGATTGAATTATTGGATGAATAAAAAATTAAACACTCAAACTCAAGCTTGCGCAAGATCTTAGGGAGGCACGATAGGAATTTTAAAAACATGTCAAATATGATGTTAGAAAATAATTTTCATGCAATTTTTTAAACCTTGATCTTTTGACAACAATTTGTGTGCATTTTTGAAAATTGCTTGAAAAAATATGCAAGCTTGCACTATTCAGGTTGCACTATTAAAAAAAGAAGAAGCTTCAAATGGGCCTAGAAAAGAAGTGGACATGAACTTATTAGCCTCTCATAAGAATGGATGATGATCCTTTCCAAAATTGGAATCACTAATTGGGGCTTGTACTCCCCAAGTAGACCATTAGAGCTAAACAACAAGGAAAAAAGGGAAATTACTAACAATGCATAATAATAATAATAATAATAAATAGGGAGTGGAGGTATATTTAATAAGGATGGCATACAAATCAATGCCCAAAAAATGAAATGAATCATTTGGGTCATTCCATAGTGAACACTCCCAAAAACTAAGATCAACCCAAAAACACAAAAAATTCCCAATGGATATATTTACATATCTAGGTACCTATTGGAGTTTTTTTTGATACCATATGTCAATTGGGAGGACTATGGGGGGAAGACACTAGGCTAAGATAAGATCCTTGCAAGGTTCAAATCCAAATGGTCCCTTGTAGCATTTTTGGCCATGGTGCTAGTTGCAACACCACCACAAACATAGGTATTGCACAATTCTTTGTGATTGGAAGTGTTTGTTTTTTTTGGTTGTTGTTACTTGTGATTGAAAGTTTTGCTTTTTTTGGGGGGGAGAGTTTTGGTTGGAAATATTTTAATAAGTATGGCAAACAAAGCCTATGGAAAAACAATAAAATCAAATCAATCATTTCGGCTTTCCATAATCAACCCTCCCAAATATAAGTGAGATCACCCCAAATTTCAAAAGCACCAAAATTTCCCCCTTGTTTCTACCTTTTTCTTTTTCTTTTGTTTTACTCCTCCTTCTTTTGTTGGGCTTGCCTACCAAGGCAAGGGTATTGTGTTTAGATTCACTATAGAGTATAGTAGCTTAAGGGATTTTTATAGGCTCCTAGGTAATAATAATAGGTCTATTTTTATATGAGGATTTTTGAAAGGTGATATTTTGGCTTGTGTTGAAACTTGAAATTAGTTATAGAGCTATAATATCTTGAAGGAGTTTGGTTTCTTTTAGAGGATTTGTTTCAAGATTATATTTTTGCATGGTGAAATATTTGAGTTTCCATAATTCTTCTTTTGCCTTAAGATACTTTCTAATGTAAATGGCAAGGCCATGGTGTGACACACCCCTTGTTATTGTTGTTGTGATTCAAGTGTCATTGTTGTTTTTTGGTTGTTGTGAGTGAAGTGGGTTTTCTTAAGAAAAAATTGTGGGTTGTGGGTTGTGGGTTGTTGTTGTTGTTGTTGTTGATGGTGGTGGTGGTGGTGATTGAAGTATATCATGTTGTTGTGATTGCAAGTGTTGTGTCGTTGTGATTACAAGTGTTGTTGTTGTGGTGATTGAGGTGGTTTTGTTTGTTGGTGATGAGATGTTGTTGTGATTGAGTGTTTGTTGTTGTGATGTTGATGTGACCCAAGTCTTCTTGTTTGTTTTTGGGGGGTGGAGGGGGAGGTGGAGAAGGAAGTGGAATTGGAGATGGAGATGGAAGAGCAGGAGGAAGAACAAGAAGAAGAAGGGTAGATGGTGGTGGTGGTGGTGGTGGTGGTGTGATGATGATGGTGGAGCAACAAGAGCAGCAAAGAGTCAGTTTTTGGGATGTCCTGGAGTGGACAAGGGGACATATGCTAGTAGGCTTTCCAAGCTCTTGCAAGTGCCACACATCGCTATGGGCGATCTGGTCAGACAGGAGCTTTCCAAATCTTCGTCTATGGCAAAACAGGTGTGTTGCAAATGTTCCAGTTTTATTTCTTCGTGTTTCTCCACCCACCCACCCATCCTCTCCTCCTTCTTTTTCTTCTTACAGAGGAATCACTGCTGGGTTTCGTTTTCATTGTAGAGATGCAGAAGCATCACAGCTTGTGTTTTCCTTCCCCCATTTTTTTCTCTCTCAACTGTCTCTCTGCTTGTTTGCTTGCTTGGGTGGGTGCTTGTTTGTTTGTTGTGTGTACTCAGAATCTTACCTTTTGAAGTCATGCCTTCTTTTTTCACAGATCGGTTCTATGCACCACCCTCCCCTTATCTTCCCTCTTGCATGTAGATGGAGTCTCCTTCTTACAAGCTGACTGTCTCTTGGATGCTTCAAATGGGATGTGGGGGGAACGGCCATGGCTCTTCAGTGATGATGCACTTTCTTGCTTTCTTTCTGTCGGCAGCTAGGATGGCACCAGATTGATGTGAAGGAGAAATGGGAACACTGATACATAAGATATATATGCAAACCTTTCCCTTCAACCAATCATAAACAGAATTCAACTATTGACATACATCTTGTGTACACCTGCCATTGATGGTTTTGGATGGGGATCATATTCACCCAAAGGTAGGTGTAGCTCTTGGTTGATGATGATGATGTGTGGGATTTCTTCAGAAAGATTTCCTGAACTCCCTCCCTCATGTTAAAGGATGAGAAAAGAATGAGTGTGGAATTTTGCAAATTCTTCAAAGTGTTGAAATAGAGCTCGGGTTTCAGATTTTCTGGCAATTGGCATTCAATTTTGCAGCTTGAAGCCTAGTGATAAGTACTGAGTTTGTCTCTTTGAGCTGCTCACCAACATCATGACCAAGTTTCCCATTGCTTCCAGAAATTGCAACAGAAACAACTCTGCACACAGATTTCCTATAATGGTTTTTGCTCAGCTTTTGTGCTGATTATTATTTTACTTATCTGTCAACACGCAACACCATCGGGAACTGATGAAGTCAGTGTGTAGTCATGGCAGCTCATCGCTGCTGTGATTCGTGATTGAAGGTGCCGGGATGTGCTGCTGAAGCCAGTGGGTTGATGAGTCATGGCAGCTTGTCACTATGATTCATGATGAAGGTGGTTGATTGGTCTGACACTTTGTGAGCAACTCTCTCTCATAAGGTTATGACTGCATGCACTCTCATTGTCGTCCTACTCTCAAATTGTCTGTTGTTGTGGAGATTTCTCTATAGACTCTCTCTCATCATCACTCTCCCCATGTAGTTCTTTTTGTTCCTTCCTCACAATTCTTGATCATGGTGGTCATGGTGGTGTTACAGTTGGTGACTTTGATGAGCCAAGGCCAACTGCTGCTGGATGAGATTATCATCCAACTCTTATGCAAGCACCTTGAGGAGACCATGGAATCTGGCTGATCAGGCTTCATCCTTGATGGATTCCCTTGCACATTGCTGCAAGCAGTAATAATGTTTTCCTCTTTTTTGCAGTAGTGCTTGATTTTTGCAGATTTATATGTAATATTGGGGTGGGTGGAGTTATATTGAATTCTGCTGACTATATTCTATGTTGCCATGGTGAGCATGAAAGCTTTTAATCACAGGGAGAGTCTGAAATTGTGGGTGTGTAGGAAATGATGCAAGAAGTGGCAGATGTTAAATTGGTGGTGAATCTGAAGCTGAGGGAAGAGGCATTGATAGCTAAGTGTTTAGGCCGCCATATTTGCGGTCAATGTGGGGGCAATTTCAATCTTGCAGGATAAAGATGGAGGAATCAAGTAGTGCACCTCGTATCTTCATACCGCCGTTGTTGCCACCACCCTCCTGTGCCTCCAGAATGACCACCTGTGCGGATGACACAGAAGAAGTTGTCCAGAGACGCCTACGCATTTGCTATGAAGAGATTTGTTCATTGAATTTGGGACAGTGACTACTAACTAGATCCAGGTTATAGATGTGCCTATTAAGCTTCCTGCAGCTCTCATGACCCTTTAGCGCTAGAACAAAAGTGCTCATCCCCATTACTGCAAAATGGCAACTGAAAAAGAATTTGGTCCAAAGAACTTGAATCGACTTTCCAACTGATGCAGGGGTTTTTTCTTTTTTTGGGTTTCAATCTACAGAGCAAACCAGTGGAAGATTCGTAACACAGGAGTGGAAAGCTGCTGGATTTTGTGGTGTCTGGATGTATACCCAAGATGTGGCCAGGTTTGCTGGCAGTGCTAAATATTGAAGAGAAAGTACACACAAACAACCACAGCAACAGTCAGAAATTGGCAGCATGATGATAACGGGCATTCCAGAATGTATCTTAGTAGTCCTTGCACTACAACTACTACTAAACACAATTCTACAATTGGGTACATACCCGTCATCAGATTCTTCCTCATTGTCTGAAATTTGGCAGGGTACCTTTATGCCAAGAATATATTTGTGAAATTGAAGGGCAAAAGAAAAGTGTAACCAGATTCGACCATTACCAATGCTGATACCTGATTAAAGCTGGGATGTTGTGGATACCAGCATAATCAAAACATTTGCTGATAAACTCCTGGACACTGTCCATTTACACTGCAGCAAAGTGCTGAGGGTTTAACATGAGCAACAAAAGATGTTGAATCCATGACACAAGCTCCCGCTGAGGTCCACAGTATTTTCAGTGCCAAAGCATCAACAAATTTTTACCATGAAATAGGTATGACAATGATCACACACAAAATAGTATGGTCATTGGTCTGATGATCCATCTTCTATCTCACCAGGTGAAGCTGCTAATGTGTTCCATCAGTCAAAATATTAGAAACAACACCATGGTGGACTAATTTTGCAAAGCAAATCTTTTCATGATCAAACCCACATATGCTCTGAAAACACAAATCAATTGTCATACAACTATTATTGTTGATTGACACATGTTTAAACTTTGGGTTCATCTATCAATGGGTGAATGGGCTCTCTTGTTAGGGTTGTTAGCTCAGCTGCTGTTTTTACTACCTGCATCCTCATAAACCCACTAGCCCTTACCTACATATTAGCCATCCACATGGTAACATGCATGGGTGAGGTTTTGTTAAACAAACATTCCTCATCTACCTGAACAGCAATGCAACCTAGCATCATACAACACATGCTCTCATCTCCATATGCACAAATAAACTCATCAGTCCTTGGAATACACAATTGAAACATTTCAAGTACTTGATTTTGGAAAAGATATTTTACCTTTTCCCTCCTCACAAAACCTGTTGCAAATATGCAAACTCCAAAACAAAGTAACTCATTTTAAGAATGCAAAGCCACTAACTTAATAATGGGTGTCATCCATGTTCCTTCAGCCATGTTCGTCAACGTACAATATTGAACCTCTGTAATCAGAGTCTGCTTCCAGAACATCAGATTAAGAATCCCAAGAATCCTAAGATTATTCATTCCAGCTTCTGTGTTCTGTCAAATTGTTCTCATCAACTCAGCAAGATATGCAAAAACCTTATATACAAGTGTTGAAATATAGTATGAAAAGCGATTCCATCCAGTTTTTCAGGACCATATGTACCATCACATTCAGTAGCTTGGGTTGTGTCACAAATAGCACCAGGACATGCACTGAAAAGAAACACAAGTCTTCTTTAGCTTCGCCTGCTCAAATCACAATGAGCCTGTGCAGCATGTGAATCACAGCAGTTTTAAGACAACTAAGACATGTGCATCACAACAGTTTTTTGTGCATGTGAAAACCATTCTATTACAAAAACTCTGAATCTGAAAGAGTTTTGTAATAGAATAGATTTAACCTGCACAAAAAAAATCATCAAACATTTGCAAGGGCAGTGTGAAGCAAAACAACCAAAAGTAAAATAAACTACCATGGTGATCCTTGGGTATTTGCAATTCAAACTATTTCATCAGCAGAAGTGAAGAAAATAGACCCTAAAGGTAGATACAGCCACAATAGACTTTGAAATGGCAATACTGCAACAAGCTTCACAGACACCGAATACTTAAGACTGACCAATCAATAGATAATTGGTACAAACAAACTAGGAACGAATCTATGACCAAGTGCACTCACAGAGGAGAGCATGCACACCTTGAAGAAGCATGTTCAGTTCCCTATTTTCACATACTGTTCGTAGATCCTGTCTCCTGGGCATTTACTCCTGTTTCTTCCAAGGCCATATTCACAGCTTCAGAGCGGAAAGAAAAGACCAAACCCAAGGCAAATACCTTGTCTGGAAAACTTGCTTCACAGTGTGCACAAAACCACAGAAACACAGTATGCTCTAGAACAAGAAATCCAGGATTTTGTCCATTTGCTGCTTCTTCGTAGCATGAAATGCAAACTGCTCAACTGGCTGAAAATCTTCCACTTTACAGCAACAACTCTCTCATCTCTCTTAGCATTGACACAGCCCACTTCTCAACCAAGAAAAAACCTATCTTGTATATCTCCACACACAAGATGCCTTCTCTACCGGAACCTGGCTGGAGAATGCTCATGAAGAAAACACAGACTGCATGAAGAGAGAGAGAGAGAGACATGTGCAAAGTCCACAGTTTTAAGACCACATTTGGATTGTTACATACAAATCCAGGCACAAACCCACCAGCATCACTGTGAACAGAACAGAGAGTGGGTGTTTTAATAAGATATACCTCAAAAGAAGACAATACTTCACATCCAAGACCCACTGCCACTGAACCTGCACACACAAAGCTGGAATAGTTAATAAGAATGGTCTAAACAGACATCTGAATGGAAGGGAGGCACAAAAGCTGTGTTCCACCTTGGCAATCACCTCCTTTGCCCATGGCTGCAAAACTGGATTGCTTACTAGATAAGTAAATTAAAACAGCTTTACTACTTGTCACTCCACCACCTTCAGAGGCAACTAGAGCTCTTTGCTTGAGAAATGAAGACAAAAAAGCACAAATATCGCTGGCAGATAAAAAGAGGGGGTGGACTCTCTCATCTTAGAATACTCAAATGCAACGATCTTTGAAAACTGAAAAAGCCTTAACACTATATCAAACAACAGGGAAAGAGGCAATAGAGATATTGATCCTGGACTTCGGGTTGTAGTAGTAGTATTAGTCCAGTTAAATTAAGTGTTAGTTGATAAAAAGGGTCAAGGAAACTAAGTGATGTTAGCAAAGTACCTTTCAAGGACATGGCGTCAAAAGTGGTCAGCAGTGTGATCAGTCAATGGCAGAGGTCAAAAGAAATGGTATCTGCTTCCACTTGGTCAAATGTCAGTAAAGCTTTACCACAACCAGCAAGCACAAATCCATACTCCAACTGGTGAATTAGCACTCACTGCTCAATGAGTGATGTACTATATAATCATATTCACCTTTCTATGCAGTTTTTGAAAACCCATTAGTTGTTATATACCACTACATTCTGGCACTCAGTCACCATCAAACCTAAACCCTAAACTTGCACAGGCATAAGGTACACAGCAACCAACCCAGAAGAAAAATACCCAAGGGTGGTGGACAGTCCACAGGGCAGAAAAAATCAAGTGGAGAATTGAAACTACCTAGAGAGATCAACATTAACCAACTTTGTACCCTTTGAATTTGAGCTTCATTCCACATGACAAACTTGCCGTTACACTCCACACAGAATCACCACTTTTACATAGACACCCACTACTCCGTCATGGTATTATAACACAAACACTACTCTTCCAGGTGTGGAGCATGTACTACTACCTACACTCAAATCTCTTCAACATGGAACTGATAGACACTGACTAAACTGCAAGTCACAATCAGACCAGCAATTAGACAAACTAAAAGGACACACTACAAACCTGATGACTATTCTTGTTAGTGGAGTTCATGCGCCAAGAAGGTGAAACCTCAAGTTTCCTCCTATGGTGCTGTCCTTGTGAGAAAGTGCCACTTAGTAGTAAGTAACCCAAGCTTCAGATGGGTCCCTTCCCTAAACCGTCAGTGGCACCTTCTATTGATGACACATTCGAATTAGTCACAGATTTCCACATAAGAGACTGCATCAGCCTCTCAAAAAACCTGCGAAACATGTGATCACAAACATTATGGGACAGAGCTTGGCTATGGAACAAACTATGCGATTCAGTGACTTTGCTACACAACCGTTTTCCAAAATGCAACAGCAGCAGATTTTGGTTGAAAGCTTGAATGTAGGATCTAACAACATGATAAAGCACGTTGATATCATGATCCATTCCATTACTGCTGAACTGAGAGAACTTTCAGCTATGAAGTTTGTCACTCCAACAAGGCCTAGCTACAAAAGAAACACCAATTTTTTTTTGTGCCTTGCAAGCACCCAACACACCTCTGTGTTGCCGCACTGTGCTTTCCATGCCATCGACTCTTAGATCCACAGTGATCTTGACGCCAAATTGCCACGTCAAAAAACCTTGTCTGATGCAGAGTAACCCTCAGGAAGGAGTTTTAACAACAGCATCCCTGGTAAAAGTCACTGCAGCCATTGATTGCCTAACGCCGAGTTTTGGCACGCTTCATGCCCGGGTTGTTAAAGGGAGATACAGTGCCACTCATATATGCAGGGCTCTCCTCACGGAGGGTGCCATTAAGAATAGCTAGCTCCCGAAGCTGAGCCTTCTTTACCAGGTCAAACGTCTCATCCTGGAAGTGCCAAAGCCCAGCAATTGTAGGGTTAGTCCTTACAAAATTCCTGCATTGATTCACTTACAATTTGCAAGCCTCTAATTTAAAACTCTCTTTGGCCAATACAGTTTGATCTCAAAAACTGTCTGAAAGCGCCCTGCACTTCCATTGTGAACTCATACCTGTACATTGCATAACCTAGTTCAGCACTGAACAGGTTCTTACTGGAAGATCATGGAGTTACCAGAGCACTTACCACCGGTTTCAGAAGCTCCTGGAGGATCTCACGGGCATGGATGAGTTGGCTATCAATAATATTTGCTGGCAGTTCAGCCTCCACCAATACATGCAATGGCTCATTCAAGTGCTCAAAACCAGGCTTGTCTCTCATCTTGTCTTCCTGCAGAGACCCAGACAAAATAAATAAATACCTTTATAAGTATTGAGAAACCTCTCCATACTTGCAAATTTATGTCAACCCAAAGTAGAATTAAGAGTTGACCTGATCATAAGGTTGCTGGGATTTTCAATCAAATCTGACAATATAGAAGCAAACAGGGGAACAAAAAGAAAAAAGCAAAAAAAAGGAGATCCAACCCTAGAAAACAGAGAAGAAACAAACAAAAAAAAATCTAAATCTGAGTTTTTCCTTCTAATGCCACATGCATCTCCAATATATTGATAATAGTGCAACCAATCACATGGTGATGGTGTCTGGATGAGACTAACTTTGGCAGTGTCTTTGATTGAACCTCGACCACGGATCAAAACCCGACAGCCAGTTGTTGCCTCTACACGCTTGAGTGAGTTTCCACGCGGTCCCAAAATCCTACCCACAAAGTTGAACTGCAGGATCCACAAGTTGCTTACATTAGTAGCACAATCAGGACAGAGCTCAACTGGAGGGTGCGATTAACTACTAAGTATCAACTTCCACCTCAAGGTAAAAAACAATGTGCCCTTTTGTGCTGGTGCTAAACACCTCACTGTATGCCATGCATGCATATCTATAACAATTCCAACTGCATGACATCCAGAAGAAGAAGCACTTAAGGAGGGGGGATGACAACTCCTAGCCATGAAAGTAGCAAATCTCCTTTGCTAATAATACTATGCATAACACCAGAACTACCAGAAACAGTGGCATGTACTGCTGCTGCTACACACATTAGGGTACTTATCAACAGGAACTTCGATGCGCTGTGTTTTTTTAACTATTGTCCCAGATGCAGTCCCAGGAGGCCCATGCCAGCTTGCATGAGGAATTGCAACCCGCTGCTGTTGGACACAAAATAACAGACAAAATAGTACTATTAGTACTTCCCTCACAAGCCACAAAGTAAAAACCCTAGATTGCATCATCTTTGAATATGGGGTCAGACAAAAAAGAAAAACAGCCCTTGGAACAAGAGTGAAAAGGGATCAGATGAGACAAAAAGCATTACATCGCCCCCCCAGCCATTAAGATCGCCTGGAGATCCATTATTCATCAGTGTGCCTGCTGATAATGGGCTCCCATGGTCAAGTCCATCCTGGTCCAGATACGCTGAGTTTCCCACAAGTGCCATAACTCGCACCATCTCTGTATTAGGCAAAGACAAGAGAGCAGTGTAAGTATGTGCAAATCTACTGTAAAGTCATAAACTGCAACTGATGGTGTGCATAGTCATTTCAAGCCAGATGAAGCAAGCAAAGCAACAAGAATGAGAGATTATGTAAGACTTTATACACAGTATGCTTACCCCTCAAGGACAAGTGATAAAAATAGCAAACAATATTTTTCCAACAATCCTCCAATGACATGGTTATCTACTGACTGATATCCTTACCCTGGTTCAACAGGCGACTGCAGTTGGGCAGAACTTGCATAAAGGGACCCAGTTTTTGCCTTTCTGCCAACAATTCTGAAAGATACCTGCAAAAAAATACTCACTAGGCCCTCTGAGCAACAACAACAACCACCATAGTAAAGTCAACTCAAAGGAAGGAACCCCCCTCCTCATGGTGCCAAACACCCCCCACTGTGAATCTGCAGGAAAGCTTCCATAGACAAGACCTCGATAAGAGAAAAGTAGTAATGAACACCCCACCATCCTAATAGGCCCTCAGAGCAACAACAACAACCACCACAGTAAAGTCCAATCGGAGGAAGGAACCCCCTCCTTCTCATGGTGCAAAACACCCCCATTGCAAATCTGCCTGCAAGCTTCCATAGACAAGACCTTGATAAGAGAAAAGTAGTAATGAACACCCCACCATCCTAATAGGCCCCCCGGGCAACAACAACAACCACCACAGTAAAGTCCAATCGGAGGAAGGAACCCCCTCCACTTCATGGTGCAAAACACCCCCATTCAAATCTGCCTGTAAGCTTCCATACACAAGACCTTGATAAGAGAAAAGTAGTAATGAATGCCTCAACATCCTAAGAGAAGTCATAGGGATTCTGGAAAACACATAAAAGAGGAAAATTACAAGCCCAAAAGAAACAGATAAAAACAGGAAACAATGACAGCTGACTCAGAGCAGTTTGAAGAACAGAGACTACAGTCACATGTGTGCACACACGTTCAGAGAGACATTCTTCAACAGCAACAATGTATGATATTTTGGGCTGCTAAAAATTCAACATCTTCCACATTATACCACTGTTTATTTCTTTGGGTTCCTGTCACAAGAACTCAACCATGATGCTAGCTCACCAGCTCAACAAAACCCTGAAAAAAGGAGAGAAGAAGAAGACCCAAGGAAGCCAATAAGAAAGAGGAACAAAATGGAATGATAGTGGTTGGAAACCAAGCCTCGAGAACAAACAGCAGAACAATAATAACAAATATACATAAATACCCATTGCATTCTATCCCATTGCACCCATCTGATCTGACATACATCTGCACACTGTCCTCACCTTTGGTTTGCTACCCTTGAAGAAACAGAAATCACAGCTGCAAACTTCACAACTACAACATAGAGAGTTTTAGTGCTCACTCACTCATACCTCTACAAAACTGACCAAGGATGATTGAATTCATCAGAGTGTGCAGACCATCATATAACACACACACACACACACACACACACACAACAGACATGGTCTTGCAAGTTTGAAGAAATGAAGTGCTGATCCCAAGGAAACAATAAAAAAACGAGTCATGACTTTGGGGAGAAACCCAAATTCAGAAACAAAATTACCTCAAACAAGAAGAAGCCCTGAAAAAGAATCTACATTTGCGCAAGCAAGCTCAACAACAACACAAGCAAAAACCCCTTTCAGATTTACACAATTCCATTCCATCTCTATGAAACCAATGATCGATCAATCACTCAATCTCTGTGAATCTGATGATAGATCACTCAATCTCTATGAAACTGAGGATCGATGGATTGATCAGGTTGATTGCAACAGAGTATTGAGATCATATGTTCACAGCACAACAGCCATTTGGATCTTGCAGGTTTCCAAGAAAACAAACAGAAAGGAAGAAAAAGAAGCAGAAGAAGGTCGTCTTGATCGATGCAAAGGAGGGACATGAGATGTGTGTCAGACTTGGAAAGACATATACAGAAAACCCAGAAACCCTAATTCCACAACAAAGCTAGCTAGCTAGTTGTTCTTCACAAAGCAAAGAAGCTCTCAAGCAGCATGCAAGCAAAAATCCGTGTTGAAGATGATGTGCAGATGATGTTGCAAACAAGGGATGGATACTACTACTGGGAAGGAAGGGTGTGAAGGGTGTTGCGTACTTTTCATGTTCAGCAGTAGCAGCAGCACTGGCGGAGCGCAAGGCTCCAATCTGTGGAGAGGAGGAAGCTCCCGACGATGGTGAGAAGTGCTGCATACCATTGTACCTCCCCGCCATAACTAGCTAGCTAGCTTTGCCCCTGTTGTGGGTGCTGTGTTGTGTGCACTGTCCTGTAGCAGCATACATGCATGCACTCACTCTCTCCACTGTCTCTTTCTTCAGGCCCTCCTCTCAACTCTTCTTCAGTCCAAAATCCTTTTGGATCTCCTTTTGTCACAAATGTACATGCAGACAGGCCTGGTGCAAGAAGATGAAGAAGAGGCAACTCATGACATCCGGAGGAAGAAGAGCTTGGACACACAATAGAAAGAGAGAAAGTGGACACGGGGGATCAGAGTGGGCCCCGGAAGACTGATCGCAAACGCTCGCGTAAACCCTTAGGTCTTGGCCAAGAAGACACTCAGAAGAAATTAGGGTTTGGATCAAAGGGGTGCAGATATGGTAAGAGAAAGAAAGCACTTGGTTTTTTCCATTCACTATCTTTGAGAGGAAAAAAAAAAGAAAGATTAATGATTTGTTTCTCATTTCCATCATCAATTGGTCGGTCGTTTGTTCAGTTTGTTGATGTGAAAGAGATGGTGGTGGTCGTGGTGGGTTGGTTTGCAACAATGTGAATGAGATACCAATCTTCTTCCATGGTGAGATGATGAAGTTGTTGTGCATGGGAGGAGCCATTATTTGAAAGCTCCTCCTCTCTCATGCAATCAAAACCCATGAATCCAACAAACCTTCGAGGGGTAAGAAGGTGGGTCATGTCACAGACCATATAGGAATTCCTCGCAGTTTGTAGAAAGATTCTTAAGGTATATGATGTGTGAGGATATACAATGATTCAGCTGTTTTTTGTATGGTGTGAACAATGAAGGTACTTTTGCATAACAACACCTTTCCACTAGGTGGTTGTGATCACAGATGCTGTGATTGTAGTAGCTTTCCATCATGTTTTATCAACTAACTTGGCTGTGCTCACAATCATCTCATAGCTCTACCCATCAAGCATTGACCTATTGTAAGAGCTCTGACACATCATACAACGACATCTGTGCATTTTTCATAAGAACATGTGTTGCCAGAGTTCCTAACATGAGTAATTACATATTTTCATCACACTTGCAGCTCTCCAATGGAAAACGACTATCTTTGCAACCAAATATAAGGCCCTATGTCAATGGCTTAGGGTTTAGCCATGGGACAGACATGTGGGTCACTTGATTGTAGTCATGGCTGAGTGGCTTTGAGAGGGTTTCAAAACCAAAATCTCTCAAGGAATTTATGCCCCACATTGTTCCAAGCATGAAAGTGACCATAAGTGCACATTGAGTCACCCTTCTGAAAAGTCCTAAATCCATTCACAGACTGCAACAAATACATGCATGACGCTTCTTCCAACTCAAGCTCAGGTAAGATTCTGATGGGTCATTTGGTCTAGAAAATGGTTTTCATAAAGCAAAAAATCCAGAGACCATTGAGAACAATTTTTTTGTTGATCTTTTGTTTAGTGTAACAGACTTTCATCTAGTAGCAGCATACCTGCACTCAGTCGGATGTAATTTGGGAGACTCTTCTAAACTGATGTCATGGTTCTTTGAATGTGCACCACGAGTACGAGCCAAACCTAAATCATCTTCCCTGACCAATCAAGGAACCACAAAACTCTTCTGCTCAAATTGTTGCCAGTATAGGCAATAATTTCACAGAAAGAGCTTGCATGCAAGCTCCACTACTGATATAAAGGTAGTAATGTCTCATGAAAGCCATGTCTATAATAACCTCTGCAGGAAAAGATGATCTCTCTGAATGTGGAAAGTTTGAGGATCTGTGGGAGGCACACATTGCATATTCGCCACATGGCAGTCACACTGGAGCCATGCCTCCAAAAGTTAGAATCCATGGGAGGCAAGGCTCAACATTGTTAGTTAGCCAAAATTACACTACAAAATCCAGCTATTCTGCATGACACCTGTATTCCCCATAGACTGACAGTTACCACAGGTTCCAGCATCCTCAAACACAGAATGAGGGAATTGAGGAAAATCTTCCAACAAGGCTTACAGTAGGGCTAACATAAACTTCAGATGTACCAACTGCACTGTTGGAATGCTGACAAATATGAAATAGAAGCTACCTTAACAACAGCCTCAAGCATGTCAAAATCTCTAGAATTCTGAAACTTGCAACTATGTTTTGTAGTCCCCAGATCAGAAATCACACAATTTTAGTCCAAATATCTCAGAGAGATTGAACACCATTTGATAGAGAAATTACCACCGGAAAAACTCCCATCTACAGAGGCAGGGTTAATATACAAATGCACAGGGATTGTCTATTTTGTTCATCCATCTTGACCAAAAATGCACAATTGGAAAAAAGAACAAAACTGCACTTCAATCAAATCCTTACTGTACAGTCTTCAGAAGGCAAAACAGGCAAAGTTATAATTGCTGGAACCAAGCCTATGCAGAAAAACCAGCATCTTCCTCTGAGACATTATATTCAAAACCTATAGAAAACAACAACCCAACTGCATAGGCACATATCATAAGGGCCATTTGCACACACTACCCAAAATGAAACAGTATTGAGAAAATCAATGAGAGTTCATAAATGACAACCACCCTTCTACAATCAACTAGGATCCTCCAAAAGAAAAGGAATAAGAGAAAACATTTCATCTGTTTTTGTGCACCTCGAAGAGCAGCAAACTCCTACCTAAAAATGTGATTTGCCAAAGTTTCTGACATAAAAAGACCCAGAAGACATTGCAACACAGTAGAGCATATACAAAAAGTGTTCACAGTTACCATGATGTCTGCCAAATGAGACTAGACATCAAAGAGTCATCCCACCACCGGTCTGATGAAGCATTGCATCAATCTCATCCCCATCCTCCATTTCCAGCTGTGCATACCAAACCATCCGCCAATCATTTATTCCACATGTGGCAATAAAATATTTTCCACACAGATAGATAATTGATGAAATAGTCAAAAAATTTATCAAACTCTTCTTCAATCCATTGAAAAGCATCCAAATGAGGAGAGATGTCACCAAAGATCAGAGAAAGGAATGAGAACCTCTGCAGGAGTCTGTTCGGCTCGGAGACGTCTGCCATCAAAAAGGAAGGCAATGGACTGAGGGTCCACAGACTGGCGGTCACAGTATGCATGCATCAACTTCTTCAGTGTGGCTGTGCTCTTGATCCTGAAGAAAACCTCTCCACCATCCTGCATATTACATTCAGCCACGCATCAACCCTTTTTACTCCCCATCTAGAAAAAAATACTGTTGTCTTCTAAGACATGCATACATGGAGATGCCCCAACCTATTCCACATCACCAGCAATAACTAGCTTCTGGAAATAGATTGTTCTTTCCATGGAGGGTATGCACAGTCCTTCCTCAGACAAAAAGGACTGAACCCCATTCCCAAGAATAATATCCATGATCATGCAGACAGGAATTTCATTCATGCTCAAACTTCAACTCTTTGGCTGCAATCAAACTTTGGCCGTTTCTCTGAACAAAACAAAAGCTTGGAATTTAGGCTAAACCTGTATACTTTGAGGGTCCTAAACAAAAGGCTGCACTGCTCATTTCTGTAGACCCAGATCTCAAATATCCGCCAAAAAAAAAGCACCTCCTGTGAAAAGGGTTCTGATCGACAATGGTCCAGTTCCTAATCAGGTGGTCTGTCTGCCACGGGGTATTGAAATTTCTCTCTCTCACAGTGGAATCACAAAGAAAAAGCTCCTTGAAATCACAATGTTCAACATCACCATATACATAAAAACACATCATTTCTGAAGAAGTTCTAAACTTCACAGCCCCTCCTCCTGACTGACCGACCAACAGAACGACCTACGTACCTACCTGAGGAGAAACGCATAAAACAAGAGAAGAAGTGTCCAAATCTTTACAGAACAAGAGAAGAAAGGAGCTGCGAACTCTACTACAGACACAAGAAGAAGAAGAAGAAACGTCTAAAGCTTTTACAGAACAAGAGAAAAGAAGGGTTCAAACCTTTACAGAACAAGAGAAGAAGAAGAGTTGCAAACTGTTCTACAGACAACAAAGCCAAGAAGGCTGTAAACTTCACAGGGTGCAAGAGAAGAAGAAAAAGAAAGAAAGAAAGACAAGAACTGAGGCTGGACTATACCTGGCCTTTGACCTTGAGGTTGATGTGCGCCCCAGCACCAGCAGCGGCACCGTCCAAGGGCTTCTTCTCCTCCTCTTTGTGAAGACCTGTGTTGTTAGCAGTATCTTCCACACCAGCCATGATACTATTATTACAACTGCAGCAACAGCAGCAGCAGCAGCCTGATGCTGACGATAATCCTCACAAGATTATTGTCTCTCTCTGTGCACTCTCTGTGCACTCCTGTCCAATTGCAAATCCTTTGTTCCCTCCCACACAAGTCTGAAGCACGACGGCACAACAAGAAGGGCCAAGCTTCTTCACCAAAAGACTCTTTGCACTCTTGTTCTTCTTCTTGTTCTTGTTGTTCTTCTTCTTCTTCCCCGGCGCGCAAGTCCTCACTTCCCCCCTCCTGGCCGCCCGCAACCAAACCCCAGCCAAAACCCTAAAACTGCTGCATCCTTTTCTTCCTGCTGCTTGACTTCTTCGTGGAGGGACTTGGAATTCGTGGAGGGCAAGCCACCGGCGCTGCTGCTTCTGCTGCTTCTTCTGCTGCTCAGATGCGAAAGAAAGGATTCGCGATTCCCTTCTTCCATTCTTCTCAATTTGCAGATGGAGAGATGTGTTGTTCCTTCCCTGCTGCAGCACAAAGGATGGAAGAGAGAAATTAGCTTCTGAGCCCTTTGGCTGCAGTCGAGACATGCGCAGATCTTGCTGCTGCTTCTGCTTCTTCTGCTCCCATACTTGGAAGAAGAACTTCTTCCACCCAACTAGGTACCTCCTCCTCCTCCTCCTCCTCCTCCTCTTTCCTACTCTTGGGTCAATTTGGCTTCTTGCTGCTGCTGCTGCTGCTGCATTTTGGAACCCTCTTCTTTCCTTGTCTCTTTTGTTCAATGAAGGAAGCATCAATCCATCTTGTGTTTTGAAAAGTTGTTGTTGAGCTATGGAGGAGTTTGATATATGAAGAAACTTCTTTGAAAGTATGAAGAACTAATTTCTTGTAGTTACAAAACTGTGTGCAAACATTTGAGTTTCATTAGGTGTTAACTCTGCTGACTTCCTTGATGCACTCTTAGTGTATTTGTATGCCTGCTTGATGCTGCTGAAGTACCTACACTCGGGGGTTGTCAACCAATTTAGGAAAGGTATGATATGTTGTGGTAATTTTGGGTTATGGGTATAGGGTTTTTGTGATGGATTTGCAATTCCCTCTGAAGCAGAGGCAGGATTCGAGGGGTTTTGTGATGAATTTGCAACTCCCTCTGAAGCAGAGGCTGGATTTGAGGGATTTTGTGATGAATTTGCAACTCCCTCTGAAGCAAAGTTGGGATTTGATATGTGGGTAGCACCATGGGGAGGATGGATATACATGGTTTTACATTGCTTTGTTCATGAAGAATGGATCCCCAGCTTCCAGAAACCTCACCT
This sequence comes from Sphagnum tenellum, assembly GCA_963921925.1. Classification (NCBI taxonomy): domain Eukaryota; kingdom Viridiplantae; phylum Streptophyta; class Sphagnopsida; order Sphagnales; family Sphagnaceae; genus Sphagnum; species Sphagnum tenellum. The sequence continues at coordinate 2,986,157 of OY998142.1, forward strand.
ACATGGTGTCTGTCTCTTACTCTTCTTGACCCACATTTTGTGCTTTGAGAGATGGGCTTCCAAGCCTCACCTACATGGGGTCTGCCTCTTACTCTCCTTCACCCTCGTTTTTCACTCTAAGAGATGGAAACCTTCAATTTGGGTCTGTATTGTGTATGCCCATCCCATTGTCATTAGGAGCTGATGAAGTCAGTGGTGAGGAGTTTGTCATGGCAGCAGCTCATCATGTCTATTTTTATGACAAAGGTGACAGTTGGTGACTGACGATTTGTGAGTGACAGTAATGAGGTTGTTATGTCTACATGTCTACACTTGTTCTTGTCAGTTTTTGCTTTGGGTGCTTAAACTGACAGAATGCATAACTTGAAAGTGTTGTTGTGGAGGTTTTTCTTTTTTTTTTTTTCCTTCCTGCAACTGCATGTATCTATTCTCTAGTAGAAGTATAATAACTCTTTTTTGAAGAGAACCCACAGTAAACAGTTTTTCACTGTTTCAACCACCATTGCAACTGTCATAAGGTTATGATCACACTCATTGCCATGTTACCCTCCAAAGTGTTATTATGTGAAGTTTTCTTTCTTTACTTCAAAAAATTGTTTTGGAACCTTGGTTCTGGCTTTCCTGGTCATGAGTATGGAGATCTCTTGAATTATCATGAGAGTTTTTTTTTGTTCATGGACATTTTCACAAAATGAGAACCCAAGGGAAAAGGAGGGGTGACCTGCAGTAACATCGGCAGATGACTTATCTCCATGGCGAACACTCTCGAAGGAGGCTGTTGTTGCTAAGGCAGGTGGGGAACTAGGTGAGGTTGAAATATTCCCAGCAACCATCAACTGCTGGTTTGTTCACCATGTCAGCATTCAGGGTTTGGATTCCCACTTATGGCAAACACACCCATCTTACTCCATGATCATAATGAGGTAAACTTCCATGTCAACAATACTATCTACTGTATGTTGTGCTCAACATTGTAAAATTATTGTTCCTGACAAATCTGCAGAATCACTATTTCATGTGTTTTTCCAATCTTCGGTGGCTGACTGAGCTGCTGACTACTGGATTATATTGTTCCAATGACATATGATAGTCACTTCTGAGAACAAAGTCTCAAATAAGGTGGTCAAGCCCAACATGGTCCTCCATGCTGCAATTGTTTTAAGCTTGCTCTACTAACTGTTTTTTTTCTGCCCTTTGCTGATGTGCAGTTTCTGAATGAGAGCATTTGAAAGGAATTAGAGTGTATGAAGAGATCATCAAAGCCTACACCAGTTATGCAAAGTCAGCAGATACAGAAATAGTGGCGGAGTTATACAAGTTTCAATGATAAAGGAAGAAGTATGTGTGTGTCATCTGTTATCGAAACTTGCTCGTCCCAAGACAACATGTCAGAACCTTCTGGAAGTTCTTATAAAGATTTCAAGTTCCGAATTGCTTCCAAATAGGTACCTCATTGACACAACATTTCATGTCTTGTAAGCGTCTCGCTAAAAACTTGCCTCTTACATCCTCTTGCAATGTGTTGCACCAGTTGTTCCTAATGACTTGCTAATCCGTTAACAATGCTTACTGAACCTGGTTCCTAATGACATACTAAGCAGTTCCATCAACATTCTTTACTAAACCTGGTTCTTAGTGACTTATCAAATTATTAAATTTTCTTACTGAACCGGAGTTCCTCCTTTCTAATGACTTAACAAGCCGTTATGTCAACATTCCTTATTGAACCAGTTCGTAGTGATTTACTAATCTGTTCAATTAACGTTCCTTACTAGACTTGTTCCTAATGACTTAGTAAGCCATTTTGGTAACGTTCCTTATTGGAACAGTTCCTAATGAATGAGTTACCAAACTATTAAAACCTCTTATTGAACCATGGTTCCTAATAACTTACTAAGTCATTCCGTTAACGCTCCTTACTAAACCACTTCCCTAATGGGTTACTAAATTGTCTAAACTTTTTAGCAAACTGGGGTTCACAATGATGACTATTGAAGTTGCTCCATTATCATTCCTTATTGAACCAATTCATGAAGAACCGTCGCTTGTTTTTTAGTGTAAAATTTGATATTGGTAGACACTTTCTTTCATCTTATTCATGGAAGGCCAATTGCATATATGAGATGCAATTACGTGCAATTAAAACTGAATCGAACCCCTTGTGTATCATGACACTTGTCTATGGTTTTGACCAACTATTTCATGACACATGGCAATTTAAAGATTATTTCGATAATTAATTCATTTAATGTAGATTGTAGCACATGATGTTGATATGCGGCACTTAAATGGGATGTCAACACATGGTGTTTAGATAGGTAGTAGCTAGTTAGTTAGAAAAGCTTAGGTAGGTAGTTAGGCTTTACTAAATATGTAGGTAGGCCTAGGTAGGTAGGTAGGTAGGTAAATAATTTGGGAAAATCCTATTTTAGTTTACATTTAGTCAAACCTATTTATTGGTTCATCCCAAATGCCATTTGTTCTTTAATATTCATAATGCATTTAATTATATATTTTGCAAATTTGAAAGGTAGGACAAACAATATGGAATAAAATTTTCAGTTGTATCCTAGTTACAACTTAGTTATAACTATTTATAAATTAGTACATATTATATGAACATAATATACCTACTAGCTATATTACACATTTATAAATAATAATAACTAGTAAGTAAGAATATTATAAATTATAATACGAAATATTAATATTGACATTAATAAATATTAATATGATTATAATTATTGTAGCTATAATTATTTATAGGATTAGATGATTAACTACATTAATAATATTATTATTATCATAAGAAATATTATACTTAACAATTACTAATGCCCTAGGTTAGACTATGTTATGGTAACTAGCTAATAAGTTGAAATCAAGGTGCTTAATAAGGTAAAAACACTATTATTATTGTAGCTAATAGGGTAGGGTAAGTTAACTTGGTTAATTTATTAACATTAGGTGTACTAACTTAAGTATATTAAGGATACTAACTTAAAATATGTGTGAATATATAGTGGTATAGTATTAATTTAAGTTATATATATATATATATATATATCTATATCTATTATTTTGCAACTTGCAAATGTAGAAACACAAAAAGATCAAAATCAGTTCCTTGGATTCTTTATATAATTACAAACATTAAAAAACAAAAGCGTATTTACAAAAGACAAAGAACCTTAAAAATTGATTACAACAATATTGTGATTTGATTTACAATTAATCATTTTCAATTTTTAATGTGTTGTTGTTAATTGATGTAAACATAGATTTCCAAATCCTTTTGTTGATGTTTCATAGTAAAGATGTGGTCTTATAATTATATGATGATCATTGCAAGTAAAGATGATATGTTGTGTTGGATAGTGGTGTTGAATAAGTGTGTCAAACATATTCAAGCTCTACACATAAGCAAGACACATCATATTATGATTTTTTTACTCTTTTGCCAAAAGTCTTTTGTTCTTTGCATTTTAGTCCTTGCATTATGTGATCTTGTTCCTTTCACAACTCACATAAAACACACATTTTTTAATGTATAAAACGATAATAAGATGTTGGCAACAATAAATAGATAATTTTTCAAATTTTCATATGTAATCTTTGGTGATCATCCACCATAGGAATGAACAAATTTGGCTAGAGGTTAGAATAAATAGTATATTATTTAAAAAATCCTGCTTAGTTTTGATAACCTAAAGAAATTCATCGTCTAATTAATCTGGCAACTTCTAATTTATTTTCTTTCAAAACATATCAATTTCTTTTATTTTTTCTTAAAAAACCATGTGTTCAATGTCATCATAGTGTGAAAATTCACCAAAATCCTTCCATTGAGAAGATGTAAACACATGGCACTTTTTTAGCTTTATTTGAAGCTCTTGTTGGTTGTGAAGATAAGCTTCCAATATTTAAACCTACACCATGCACTACATTAGGACTCGTGTTTTTGACATGTAACAATCCATATAATTGAAAATCCATAGTCAATCAAAACATCACAACATTTTGGAAAAAAAAACATGCATATACCAATTTGGTGTGCAATAATCCTCTATAACACTTGTAGGCAGTAAATAATATATGCCTCTCTATTTTTGCATTCGCTTTTGAAAAAAATTGTATTATGTTATGTTCTATCATCACAAATTTCAGAATGTGAATTCAAGTTATGATTGTCCCCCAAAATTCATCTATATTAGTTAACAACCACTTTTAAACAAATGATTTGTTATATAAGTTTGGAACATTTATGAAAATCGTGTTTGAGCTTTGATTTACCACCACATTGCCTCTCATAATTATTTAAAAACAAACGACTTATTAAAACAAGTTAAAACAATGCAGCGTGGGCATATGGGTTATTGCATGCCAAACACGAGGATTGGGTCGTCCAGCTTTGTTCATTATGCTTTGTTGTGTAATTATGGCTACTAGTTCAACAAACGAACATCTAAAAAGTCCATTGTAATGAAATTGAATTGTGATTGGAAGTTTACTGAATATGAGCAATTGTGCATGTGCTCTCTATACGTGGTGAAGAGGAGTGGTTGTTCAAAATGCTGAATTTACTGAATTATGTTGATTGTAGGGAGGGACTTCGGTTCAATTATTTCTTTGTTATTGCTAATGACAATGGCTTTGCTAGATGTTTAGTGCAAGTTGTGTATCATGTTCATTATGGTTTCTATTGTAGTTTATGCAAAGGCCCTTGCCAATGGAAAGAGAATGTATGGGCAAACGGTGAAAACCATGAGACTAAGAATTGCACCCGTAAACCAATAAGAGATGTGTTTTGTAGACTTCGTCATCTGGCTGTGAAAACAGCTTTGAGACACAAACAACACAACCAAACGAACAGTGGAAGTCGATCACTTCCACCTAAATCCCAAACTGCAGACAAATATTGATCATCCTCTCTTCCACCCAAACTTAAACCTGACAGCCAGCTGTGAAAACAAACCAATTATTCTCATGAATTGATTGACAAAGGAGAGTTTGTATACCTCCAATGTAGCCACACAAAGTCAGGCCATCTTAGAGAGCCCGCCAACTTGGAGTGCCTCTACTTTTAGACTGGATTATCTGGACCCCTGGGGTCACAATATTCAAATTTTAACAAGTCGTTGGAGAAAATGTAACTTCAGCACTGCATACGGGACAAACCTGTACAGAAACAGACAGTAATACATCTTTATCAGATTGTGCAGAAACAGCCAGTAACACATCTCTCTGACATTGGCAGGAAAGTACCCCCATAATAAAACTTTGAAGGTCGGCATTGTGTTCATCCCACCAGACCCAAAAAATGAACATGACAAGAATGAGTGCAATCATAACCTTGTGAGTGTTGGTAACAAAGTATCAGACCATCACCTTCATCATGAATGGCAGGACTAGCTGCCATGATTCCCCACTGACTACATCAGCCCCTGACAGTGGGAGCAGAAAAATATTCATAATTGCTGAAAGTTATGGACAAATTATTACACAAAAATTTATGTCCTGCTGTCACATAATTGTCTGGCAGAAATGTGAAGATTCAGTCATGAGGTTGGCTAGCACTCGAGGGACTCAACCAGCTGTGAGTATACTTGAAGGCAACCATATAAGTTTTGGGTGAACAGTTTTGTGAGAATAAAGAAATCTCCCTACTCATGATTAAGAAAGCCAGAATCAAGGTTCAAAACTTGCAAGAAAAAGTTCTTTCCTGGTTCTTCTGTCTGTATCTGGAAATCAGAAAACCCATTAAAGGGAGAACTTGAATGGAGACCAATAAAACTAACAGTTTGTTCACCCATACATCACCCCATACTATGGTTGAGGTGTCTAGCAGCAATATGGCAATCAAAAAAATGTTGGTTAACACCCAGTAGCTATCTCACAGGTCAGCTCATATCATGAGGCAAGAGAATTTGTGGACAAGAACCCTCAAACCCTCAGGCCAGTGCTGGTGTAAGCTAAAACATATGCTTGCCTCTATATAAACATGATGATCATCTGTGACCTGATGTAATATTTTCCTTGTTGCAAGAAGCGTTTATGCAAGCATGGCCATTCAACAAGTAGGGTATAGAGGTCAGTTGAATCTCAGACCTTATTTATTTGCAGCCACTGTTGGATGCATTCAGAGTGGTACTGATGCTTGCAAGGCAGGGTCAGCATTGAATCACCTGCTTCATATTCATGTCGACAGACCACACACCTGGAGTCAAACAACACATTGCATTAGTACATCAGAACAAGCATCAACTTTTTACTGAGAGGCACTGTCAATATCAGCTCTCTCCTGAACGAGAGAAGGGTCATGCATAGTGAACCAAATACACACCAGAGAGACTGCAAAAATCTCAAATACTATTGAGTCATTTGATGCAATTCATCACCATGGCCCACACCCCAAGGCCATGTGGCAACTATCTCAGATGATTGCGCATGTCATTTCAACCTTCATGACACATCCCCAATCAACCACCACTGCAACAACAGTTGTACATGAATAATAAAAATAGTGAGAGCAAGAAAGTCAGGAAGATCTCACTGTTCTTGGTCATTTGAGCCATCTTGCTGAACAGGCACATATGAAGATCCTGGGAGAGCAGAAATAGCTTGAACAGACAACCCTTTGCTCTCAGTTCCAACTGCCTCTCCCAAAGCTATCAACTCCTGTATTTCAAACAGTTGGGGAGAAATCAGAACCAAAACATGGATTGCAGAACTAAGACCCTCAACACTGTTCAAAATGACAGATGTTCCCTGGATTCCCCACTAGCCCAAAAACATCACTGGCTACTAAACATACAGAGGGGAGCAATGCAGTATGAATCTGCCCTGCTAGACCTGGTGGCCACATAAACTAGCAGTTGACATCCACTATTATAACAGTCTCAACAGAAACAGTGCATTGTTCAATTTTCCAACACAGACACCAGGAGTACAAAAATCCTAACCTCATAAGACATATTGTCAGGATCCACATCCTGCCACATGTTTTCCTGCTCAAAATCCAATTCAACAACAGCATGCTTAGCATGAAATCAAGAGCAATTCACATGATTCCATGTACAGATATGGTATGCAAAATTGTGATCTATGTGAACAAGACTTACTGACAAAATGTAACCTATGACTGCATATACCAATTCAAAGGAAAGTTCAATGTCTGCAACTTCTCGAAGATCAAATGGCTCACCTCAGAGTCATTGCTGTCACTCTCATCCTCCACTTCAACTGCCAAACATAACAGCAGATGCCTCAGTTGACCCACCTATTACAGGAGTGTATTAAATTCCTTGTTTCTTACATAGATTAGTCCAATCTCTGAAAAACAACCACACCGCAAAGAGCAACCTGCATAACAATTGCTTGCAATAAAATGTGGCACCTCAAACCAGAAAAGGAAACAAGGACTCACGATCATGTATGCCAGCAAGTGCCATCAATCGTGCTGTGGTGTCACGATCCTCTTTCTCCTGCAGTGCCCGTGCAAATGCCTCATCACTGTCGAACAGAGATCCATCAATGTCTCCTTCTGTACTGACACCTCTTTCCAGTACCTCCCCTTCCTCCTCATTTGCCTCTTCCTCTTCCTCTTCTTCCTCTTCTGCAGCCTCTCCTTCTTCCTCATCCTCGTCCTCATCCTCATCCTTGTCAGCTGGAGCCTCAAGGTCATCACCACCAAAGTCATACTGTCCTGATCCCCTACCAGTTCTGGTGAACTCATTACCCTCACTCATGATGCGTAGAAGAAGGTACGCTCTCTCCTGCAAAAGAAAAAGAGTAGAGCAAAGCTGAGTGGCAATAGGAAACTGCTCTGATTTCAGAATCCCATCCATTGATGCACAATTGCTTGCTTGTCACACACAGGACAAAGACCCTAATCCTGAGCAGAACTCCCTCTTCTGGAAAACACCTATAGTAAATGGGCATGCGAGACACCTTGGGAACTTCTCCAAGAGAATAAGCATGGATGCAAGTGGGTTCCTAATGAAAACACTCAAATTCCCCATCATAAAACCATATAATGTCACATTTTTTCTCAATGAACACAACTCACATATCAGAGAAATCTGCACGACAACAATTTGAAGGTAACATGTCAATGAGTGCAGTCAGAGGGCTATGAGAGTTGCTCACAAAGTGTCAGACCATCACACTCATCATGAACAGCAGTGACCAACTGCCATGACTACCCATTGACTTCATCAGCCCCCAACAATGGGTGTTCGATAAACATATACAAACACACAAACCCAAATGATGGTCACAGTTTTATATACAGACATCCATCTCCATAAGTATTGAGAGCTCCTCCAAAAACACATTGACAACCAAGAGTAGAGAGAGTTTTAACTGACAAACAGAGAAATACCTGCTCCTGCAGGGCTCGAGCTAAAGCCATGTCTGCATCAACCTGAGTCAGGCTTGTGAAGGGTGTTCTTTTAGCAGGGGCAATGCTTGTTTCTGTTGCAGGAACTTCTTCATCACTACTCTCCCTGGTACTCACCCCTCCTATGCTACTCTGTGTGGTTCTAACCATCTCAGCTCTCTTCACACTTTGCGAACTCTCTGGCTGATTCTCCTCCTTGCCCACATCTACATCTGTGGCTGGGGTTGAAGCTGCTGCCTTACTGTCCATTAAGACACCTCCTTTGCTTCCCCTTCTCCCCTATAATTTGACTTCCCCTGAAAGAGAAAACACTGTAGGTTTAGTGGCAAAATTTCTTCAATGCCTGAATCCAATAATATTTAACTATCTGCCCATTTTGCAATATCACAATTCTATACAAGCACTCTTGGGCAAGACATCAGGCAACACCCTACTGGAGTTTAAGAAACAGCAACTGTATGGTAGGGTATTGGCCTGCAGCCAGTAACTATCTCTTTTTAGCTGAAGAGAAAAATGAGAAAACTCCACCACAATTCAAAACTCGTCCTACAGATGATGATGCATGCCCATCTATGGGGCAGAGAACAGGCCATCCATCAACTACTGAATAAGAGTTTCAGATCTCTTCCTTGACGACAAACAACTATTCTCAGAACTCGAAACCAGATATCTTTTTTTGTTTCCAGTCCAAGTTGCACAACGGTCAAAGAAGCGAAGTCCTGGTCCTCTGTTTCCTACTGCAGGTTCCATGCTACACAAGTTCCAACAAGAGAGAGAGAGAGACACACACACACACACACGTGCACACACACAAAAACACTGACAAAGAGACGGAGACAATAAGCAGGCGCTCAATGAAAACACTATTACTGGCAGACTGATTCCCTCAGCTTCTTCTTCGGCCAAAAGACTTTGTTTTTCCTTCTTCGTAAGCCCTTACAACAGGGAGCAAAGAAGAGAGAGAGAGAGAGAGAAACCAAACCTACCACAATAGCAAAACAAAACACAACAATAGAAAAAAAACAAAGGGAAAGAGGACAAACGAAACATACCTCCTCCTGGCAAGTCTCAAAGTCCCCTGGTTTACCGCCGACCAAAGGAACCAGGCAACGGCAATGAATGAATTCCTTTCTGGTCTTTGTTTTCTTCCTTGTCCTTCTCTTCCTCCTCACTACTATCCACACAAAGAAATATGAAGAACCTGTTTTGAGCAGCAAACCGAAGACTCTTCTTCTTTGTTCCTCTTCCGAAAAAAGCGATCCCGATTCCCCTCCACCGAGAGAGAGAGAGAGAGAGAGAGAGAGAATACGCGATTGTCTGAAGGCTTTTTCTTGAAAGAAACCTGGATTTCCCGACTCAAATTGCGATGCTCACTGCGTTCCGCAACACTAAAGAACTCCGATCCTGTCACAAACAGCAGCAAGCGTGCACGCTTGTGGCTCGATTCTTCTTCCGCGCGCGCGCGCTCGCTCGCCCGCTTCCTTCGCGCTCGCACCGCCGGCAACAAAGGAAGAAAAGAAATCTTTCCTTCCTACGCTCCTCTTTAGGGCTATTTGTAGTCTACGAAACCGTATCCACACTAATATACGAAAAAATATACGATTATGTGTACATGAATTCGAGAAAATACTAATTAGTACATACTCTTTTTGTCTTTTCTTTCTGCCTCAAGGAATACGAAAAAAGAAAATCTTGTTTAGCAAACACTGCCCCTTTTTTGGTGGCTAAATTTAGTGATTTGGTTAAAAAGGAATTTCAAAATGGCTAAAAATAATTTAATTTTTTAAAAATTAATTAATCATTTATTTATTTTTGGTTTTTCTAGTTGCCACATTTCTCTTTCGGGTTCTATCATGTAGCCAAAAATGTGAAGGACTTAAATTCTTTTCTAATTTCATATCCTGTTTATATAAATTGTAAAGAAATACGTGTATTGGTACAGACAATATATTAATACATGTAGTTTATGTATGTACGTATGTGAGTTTGCATCGAATCCAGGCCATTGACCCAAACCAGATGCCGTTTCTGTACATACATACATACACATACGTACAGTATCCAATATACGTATTTTCTGTAATATTCTAATACTATACTACGGAGGTTTGGTACCAGTGAATTGGCCGGTTATTATTAATTTAATAACCGCTGGGTAGGTTTTTTTTCTTTTTTTGGGCAATTTGTTTTGGTGCCAGTTATGTTATCAATATCATTATCTACAAAAATCGGTTGTTAATTAGGTTATCAATATTGGAAGGGTAATAACTTGCCAATTATGGATAAAGGTAGGATATCAAACAAATAATTGATTCATAACCGCCAGTTATTAGCCAGTTATAGGGGTTTCAACAAAAAATAATAATGAAATAAGAATTGTAGAATTCTCATCTAAATTGTAGGAATTTTAGGAAATTTTTAGTTTTGTTGTGAAATTGAAATAATAAAAATAAAAATCATTGAAAAGATTTTATAATGGTAAAAGTAGTATGATATATTATCATGGCAAAAATTAGTGTTTGTTAATTAATCAATGTATATTTGTTTGCATGTTAACACCACAATCACATTCAATTCAAGGTTGGGTTGACATGATACAATGCTTTGTTTTAAATTAATGGTTTAAAGTTGTTGAATATTAATCTTTGCCTAAAAAATAACACCCACCAATGCCATTACAAAATGCTATTTGTTAAACAATTTTTTTTTAAATATATATTTTTTGTATGTTGGCTTTGTTATTTTACTTTTGGAATTGATTTCTTCAAGTTGTAGTACACCATCACCCCATCGAGATATATTCTTTGAAATAATTTTCATGAATATGTAACTATTTATTTCAAATATTTAATAAATTTTGCCATGTATATGCAATACCTATGTAAAAGACTCATTTAAATATAATTTGTCCATTCTTTTTCCAAGTGAAAGAGAAGTACATTTTTAATAGACTTGGTTTTTACAATATGTAATGTGTGAAAATTGTATGCAAATGGATCAATTCATTTTGTGATTTCATATTACCCATTTACTCATTTACTAGAATATTATAAAAGCAGTTGAAAATCAAAACAATTAATGAAAGGATTATTGAAATCTATGATTAATGATTGATCAATGTGGACATTTTCCATAAGCAACATAGAAATGTCTTCATATAAACAAATAAAATAAAATAATATGTAAGGATAAAATTGAAATAGACGAAAATGGTAGCACATGTTGTGAAATTATAGGAACAAATAAAATGAATAAAGAAAAAACTTTTCAATAGAAATAAATATAATATCTTAAGTGCCCTTCTCCAAAGATTTTAAACACAAAATGATAATGGATATTTTGGAATTGAAGCACAACAAAAGCAAATACAACTTGTTCACATTTTTGCCTTTGTATATGGATTAGATGATGAAGAGCTAAAGAGCACATCCAAAGGTTTGAAAATAAAATCATTAAAAGTTTATGTTAGGAAATTGTCAGCAATGATATTCATAAACATAAAACAACAAGAAATTTATTTCTTTGAATAACATGATTTTTATAACATTAGTCAAAAAATAAAAAAATTTAACACATTATCCAAAAATTGAACCTTGCACCTTTAAAATGCCATGGAACAATATTATTCATTGGGTTACCATAATAAATCCAAAATATAATGGAGACCTTTCATGCTTATTTTTAATTGTTAAAATTTTGAAATTCAAATTGGAGTTTTTGAAATATTTAAATATTTTCACAAAATTTGATGATTATCAATCATAGGTATGGCATGTTTGTATTTCAAGTTCAATGCTAATGTGAATTCATACTTTGAATTTTATGTTGATGACATCATCATTCAATTTGAAATACAAAGATAAATTTAAAGCTTTTTATTTTCATCTCACAACAATTATGTTGGTTCATAAAATAAGTTCCTTGTCATTCTTTTGTTCACCATTGTAAGCTCTTTATGTTCACCATTAATGATAATTTTCACATAACAACCTTTCCAAAATGATTTTCAAATCATTGATAAAAATGACAATTACTTGTCATTTTTACTTACAATTGTACTCATAAATTTGCTTTGATGTAGATAAACTTGAAAATTGTGATAATACGAAAAACATGGTTTAAGGATTTAAGGTATGAAATCATGAAAAAAGAAGCTTTGAATTGTAATAATAAAAGATAATTCAAATGCCATCAAACACATTTGAAAAAGTTCCATTAACTTCAATTTATCTTTATTTTTTTGAAATAGGACGTATTATCAAAGTCTTTCCTTTTGGACTCATGAATGATCATCACAAACATTTGGATTCATTTAGTGTAAGAATGTGATTTGGAGGTCTTTGAAAAGTTTTCTTTTAAACACACATATATACTCACTTGCAAATAGCATAGCACAAAGGAAATGCCAAATTTGAAGGTCTTTGAAAACCTCTCTCCTTAAGCTTTCATGCAACAACAAAACTTTCCATAACCAACAAAAAGAAGTGCAAAATGTGTTGAAGGTGTTGAAAATCTCTCTCTTCTTTTGTTTTTTTGACTAATGGGTAAACCTACAAGACAAAGATTCACATAGCACACAAATTTCTTTGAAAAGGATTTCATGAGAAACACTTGACACAAAGTACTTTACAAAACATAACAAAAAAACACTTTGAAAGTTTTGTTTTGAAGAAGAAAAGAAGACGAACTAGTGCAAGATTTGCTTGTTGTTGTTGTCGTTGTTGCACTTTTTTCACAAGTGTGATTTTCGAAAAGAAGGAAGGAAAAAAATTAAAATCCTCATATTCATATTCAGGATGTGTTAGTTGTTCTTATACCTGGGCGGAAGTTTGCCTTGTAGTTAAGAAAGGAAAGAAAAGAAGAAGAAAGAATGCTGGAATTGTTGTTATTGTACCTTGTGGGAAGTCTAGACCTTCTGGAAACAAAGATGGAGGATGCAGGATTTGTTGTTATTGTGGTACCTTTGTCACAAGTCTGCCTTTCAGGAAGAAGAGCAAGAAGAAGAGCAAGAAGAAGAATGCACGATCATGTGTTTGTTGTCAGAAGTCTGTCTTCCAGAAAGAAAGAAGAAGAATGCAGGAAATTTTGTTGTTGTTTGTTGTTTGTTGGAGCTTGTCAGGAGTCCGCCGTTCCTTCGAAAGGAATGGTAATGCTTGTTTGTATGTTTGTTTGTTTTTTCCCTTGTTCCGTCTCCAGGTTCTTGCAGGAAGCTGTCGTGGTGACGCATGTCCACAGGCAGCGACGATAAGCGCAACAACAACGACACATCCGCTTTGGTACTTAACTACCACGTGTTGCCGACTCGGGAGAGCATGCATGGCATCCATGACGTGTGCGACGATCACTGGGAAAGACTCCTCCGTCTCTCTCTCTCTCTCTCTCTCTCTCTCTCTCTCTCTACTGCTGTCGTCGTGGTCGTGCTTCTTGAACACTGCCAAAGAAATTGTTGTCTGTTTGCATCGTCTTCTTTTGTCCAGTTCGAGGATGCATCACGCTGGTTAGCATGCGACAATTTTCCGTTTTGTCGAGATTCTTCTTTCGATAGAGATCGAGGATTGTCTTCATCGCTGTGTGTGTGTGTGTGTGTGTGTGTGTAAAGCTTTTGCCTCGGCGTGCGCGGTTTCTTTCTCAAAGCAAGCAAAGAAAAACAATATGGGAAGAATAAGAGGAAATAAGAGCAGGGTGAGTGGGAATAATGGCAGGGAGAAGCTACAAAAGGAGGTGCGACATCGCAGGCATAAGGAGCGACAGAAGGCGGCGCGCTCGAGTTTGCTAGACAGGATTCGTGATTTCCTCACGGCCGATTCCTTCATGTATGGTCCCTTGTTGACACAACAGCCAAAGTTTCCCTCGCTGTCTACAGGCTCCCCTCCTGCTCCGCTTTCCCACGGTATGTATTCTCTCCGTCTGCTTTCTCTTCCCACAGAAAAAGATTTTTTTGCAGATTGCAAAGCTTCGAGCAATGAAGTCTAGATTCTGTTGCAGTATTCTTTCTGAATTCCTGCACAACGGCAGTTTTACTGCAGCAGCAAAGATCGCAGTGAGAGTTTGATGAATTTGTCTAGGGTTGTTGTTGTATATGGGCTACACATGCAGGTGGAGATCATGGACATGGTGAGACTACAGGTGGTGCAGAAACAGCTGCAGGAGAAGCAACAGCAGCAACAGCTGATGAGCAAGACAAAGATGTCACAGAAGCTGGAAGAACCTCAGCAGTACAAAGTGGGGATGAAGAGACAAGCAAGCTCTATCAAGGATCAAGATCGACAACCACCACCACATTCTTGTCTGTGGAACACACTGTGAAAATCCCTGCTGCAGAAGTTGCCTCCACTACAACCACTGCTGAATTACAGCAACTGAAAAGAGTTGCACAAGCACACATGCGGGAACTAGAAGATGAACCGTTTCTGCTGTTCGGGGAGCATGAAGAGGGCACATCTTCCATGACTGGATCCCATGACTACAAGGAAGATTGTATTCCTTTGGACCATGCAATTGCACAAAAGGTACAATCCATGCCACACCACAAACCCTGTCTCAGCACTTTTCTGGACACTGCACAACCATCCCAGAACCAAGTCTCATCACTTTCTGGATTCATGGCATGGTTCTATGGTGAAACCATGCCACAACCATGTCTCAGATCACTTTCTGGATTCATGGCATGGCACAACCACGGCACATCACTTTCTGTAGCTTCAGAAAGAGATTTATGCTATCAATCAAGTGTTTGAACAGCAGTTGAGTTTCTCTTCGCTGCATTTTCAAATTGAGATGGTAGACAGACCTGGTTGAGCTTTGAATGGACTTCACTGTGTAAATATGGGTTTGGTTTGCTATGTCTTTGTTTTTGGTAAGTGCAGGTAGCAAAGATGCTGGTGTGCAAAGTAGGGGGCAGGTACTCAAAGGAGTTGGGAATCAATCTGGATGTGGGTGATGTGGAAGTGGAGAGATGGTTTTTGGCAGTCACTCTCTTTCACCGGCATCTGACTTTTGATGTACTGAAGCAGACTTTCAAGGTACATATGTAACAAATGTTGATGTTGAATCTAAGCACAATTCTCATCAATTTTGATTATATATGTGTGGTTGAAACTCCTTTTGGAAATTATTTTTGCCTGTGTTGGTTCCAATCTGTTCTGTGAGGAAAAAAAGTTGGTCTAATCAGTGGTCTGAATTGAACTCTGGGTTGTGCAGAAACTGGGAGATGCTGGTATTGCAACTGTGGCAGACTCACTGAAGTTGGAGGAGAGTGAAGTTGCAGACATTCTGGAATCATCAGGCTACACCACTTACAAGCACAGGTATATGCTTTTTAACATGAATTTTCATCAGGCACTTCTGGGAATTGGAGCAGTTTTCTCTCATGTTGGATTCATGCTGTCATCTTCTTTCTCCTGCTGCTGTTTTGCCTTGCATTCTATCTTTTTGGCGTCACTTTTATGTTCGGTTATGTGCATCTTGCTCTGAGCCTTCTGCGAACAGCAGTCATTTTCTTCTGTTGTGAGCTACTGCTGCTTATTGCATGTGGTGTCTAAAACTGTCCTCTCTAAACATGCATCTGCAAAGGATGCAGGGCAGCAGCTCGGTTAAGAAAATTGGCAATGCAGTTGGAGGTAGATTACAAGGGCAAGGTGTCCTCCATGAAGACCATGCTTGATGCAAGTGAACTAAGTCGGCAAATCAGCAACCTGCATGGCTTGAATTCCCACACTGCCAGCATCTTCTTGAGGTACTCTTCAGTCTCTTTCATTAGTTTGGGGAGTCACTAGACTGCATGTGGAAAGATTCTTGAGTAATCCACTGCTTCAAGAGCTAAATATGGCCAGAAGTGTGAGCCTTCAATCAAAGTAGACAAGGGTATCTTCATCTGTGCATCAAATATCTGGAGTTGAACTGTTTATTGGGTGTTCTTTTGTATGTGTAGGGAATTGCGAGGTGTGTGGCCTGGAATATCTTTAAGTTATGACAGGCGCACTACCAGAGCTGCTGCACACTTAGGTCTTCTAGATCCTGATGCTGATGATGCTTCCAACAAGTTCACAAGAGGCTTGCAGAATTCTTTGAAGCCTATTGCTCATGCAACAGGTATTGTGATCACAAGCCCTGGATTGGGAAATCGCTTGTATCTTTGTGGGTAGGTCACACAGGAAGGGGGTTGGATGTAGTGTGCTGCTGAAGTCATTCTTACTCTGCGTTTCCAGTTTTGCCCTGACCTACAGTGCTGGATGCATTTTCCACATTACCTTAACCAGGAGAAGCCTCCAAAGTGACAAGGATCTTAGAATGTCATGGGATTGAATGTTGTGGGTACATAAGCTTGAATGAGTCCTGTCCTCAATAATCTGCCATCACTGACTTATCACCAGATTAGATTTGACAAGTTTCAAGTTTTAATTCCTTTTTGCATACACAAGTTTAATTGAGCGTACTTGCTTCAGGAGTTGGGTGCTGACTTGGAGGGGATGCGCTGGGGGTGGTGGATGCAGGAAAAGATGAAAGGGATCTGGAAGTATCTCTTGTGAAACTAGGCCTTTCTCATGAACGCCATTATCGGGATTGCCCAGGTGGGGTTGCCTGTAATTTTCTTGCCTCCGATGTGTAAGTAGAAAACAAAAATAGTGGAGGTAAACCTGTGAAATGCATAGGTTTATTGAACTTGGATATCGCCAGATTGAAATGATGACAATGTCCTCAAAGCTTATTTGGAGATATTGCCCTTCAACCTGAGAGTGAAGAGTGTAACAGATATGACATCGTAGAGCACAGAAGGGGTCATGTTTTTTGTCTAGTGATGCACATACCATTGTGAAAATGGTAACACTTTTTTGTGTCTGATCAAGTTCTTGTACATATTTGTCAAATAATTTACAGTTTCTGCTCACAGAAAGCGGTTGTACAATTACTAGAGAGATTCTAGAGAGCAGATCTTATGTATCATGTTCTCCTGCATTTCCTGCTCTCAATCTCCACAGTTGGTGTTTTTTAACTGGCATGTTTATGCAGGTCATTTTTAGATGTAAAATGAAGTGTTCAGTTTTGTGATCTAATAATAATCTTTGTCAATTTGCTGCCTGGATAAAAATGCATCTTTGTTCCCTGCTGGGGAAATATGCAGCTGGGTGTCTTTTGTGGGTCTCATGCACCAGCTTGAAGTATGGGTTTTTATCTTGTCTTTTTATCACTCACTTATATACCTGAGAGCTGTGAAAGTTTCAATTGAAGACAAAGACCACAGGCATTTTATATGGATGGAGGATGGTTTGTTGACTTTGCCCAGAGCACAAGAGACTCCACAGCCATGTAGGATTTGGGATGCAATTTTGGGTTCAACTGGGAACCAATTTGAGGGTGAAAGCTGGAGACCTAGCTGTACTCTTCTCTGGGCAGGTTTTTGTAACCAAATTAATTTTGCACACCATGGAGTGTCATGAGCACAGATGGGCAAGAGGGAACCACCAGCCACAAGTGCACCATGAGGGATGGATGCTGGGTGGACAGGCAAACACTTATTTCATTGGGTTGCGGTTCTATAGTTAACCATGAGGTTGAGCTCAGTGACAGTGTTTAGTACATATCTGTCCGGTAACCCACTAGCCCTTTACTTACTTGCTAACCATTTACATGCATCTATGCACCCAGTATTGTCCTACCTACTTACATACTAGACCTATTTTTCACAGGACAGGTTACCAAGGTGAAACCCAACTTCAACTCAGTTGTTGGATTTCCATACACAGCTGAGTCATAAGAGGCTTCCAATGGATCGTGCACTAGTGATTGTTGGTTCACTCTACCTGAAAGAGAAGAGGTCCCTACCTCCTCAGGTAATCTGCACCTCCACAGTTGCTTACTTACCAACCCATTTGGTTTTCTATTAAAGTCTGTATCTGTGCAAATTCTGCCACATGATCAACCCTAAATTATGGAATAGATTCATTTGTGAATCATACACTAGACATCACCATCTAGAGAAGCTTGGGTGATAAAACCTGTTGGTTTTGTTGGCTTTGCCTCCAAGGAAAACACAGACTATGGGATTGATGCGATATTGCCTCTGGTGATATCAGACTGGTATGTTCTTCCATACCAGTACTACCATAGTAATCTAGCAGGTTGGTTGGGCATGAAATTATTGTGAGAAGCAAAATTCAGAAAAATTTGAGAAATTATTAAGATGTACTTAACAAGTAAATCGCAACATCTTAATAATTTCTTCATGGTTGTATCAGAATCTTAGGAGAAAATATATTAAATATTCGGCATCAAAGTGCAGAACTGGTAAGGCTATTATGTTATATACCCAGGTTGCACCCTATATACCAGTACAATATTGGTTTGAACTTGGCAGAAAGGGCAGAACCATTACGCAACAAATCATGTGTTCTACATGTGATTAGTTTGAGGTCTATTGCAACAACATATTAGCAAGTGTTAGTGTCTCTCCATGTCTAGTGAAAGCAATTCATTATGATCAATTTTTTACATTATTCAAATAATTATTTTGATTTTGAATAAAAGCTTATAATTTGTGATTAATTTATGTATTGTGTTACTATTATGTCTAAATTATTAAATGAATCATTTAAAAATTATTAATTGGTTCATTTTTATGTTGGGTGTGAAATTTCACACTATTCTGAATTAAATGTAGAAAATGTTTGGAAAGAACCTGTTAGTTGTCATGGCTTTTTTACTGCCAAATTTTTCAACGTTTGTTTTTTTTTTAGGGATAGAAACGTATCACAATATTTTTTCAGTAGGTAGGTAAAAACATCCAAGTTGGATGGTTTTTGATGTTATGGATGATTGCCATTTTGGGTGCAACACAAAAAAGGAAAAAAAAAAAGAAAAGAAGAAGAAATCACAACACCAACTTTCTATGCTACATGTTTATTCACAACCTTTTGTCATTGACAATCAAACTTTTTGAGAGCAAGCAAGCAAGTGGAATGTGTTTCTACCATGTATCGAAAATTTGGGATTGATGTTTCCCAACACAATCTCAATTGCAAACTATTATGAGATTGATTTCAAATGGAAACGATTGTGCGTCAAATGTAAGCTTTGATGAAAACAAGAAAGCAACTTGTGCACTTCCACAACTTGTCCCAACACATTCTTGAATCCTTTGGGGCATCACTTTTCTTTCACCAAACTTTTCCAATTTTAGCTCCACTTTCGATCCCCATTTTATCTTGAATTTGACAAATTGTGAGAAGTGCACATGGAATGAGGATTTTGCTTATTTGCGATTAGTTTTGCTTAGCACTACCAATCTTAAAATAGCAAGAGGATCAAATGGTACAACTTCTGCAATAGAGCAAAGACAAAAGAGTTGTCCCTCAAGTGAATTATTTTCACCTATTCTTTCTCTAAACCCTAAACCCTGAAGCTATTGAACATGAACATATGCAGACGAAAACCATCTCAATCTATGATGTCCGAAAAAAGTAGTCATTCAAGCAACCACCATTTTTATGTCAAAGAATAGTTCACACACAAAGTCAAACTTATTCTTATGAAAGATTGAACTTTGAGCATGAAAAGAATGTCGATTTTCTATATTGAGTTTTGGGCAAGAACCTATTTACCTGAAAGCATCACAAGAGCAATAGAATAGTATACAGATTTTCAATTGATTTCCTCATGTGTGTTTGTTTTCCACTACTGACTGGCCTAGAATACCACTACACTTTGAAGTTTCAGCTGCTACATCCTGTCAGCAAGATTGTGCCTTTGTAGTCTATGGATTGCTAGCTGCGCAGCCGGTAGTTTCCGCTGAACCTGCTTCCAAATCATGTTCACAGCATCATCTGTCTTTGGTGGGTGTTGGTAATGAAAATGATGTGACACTTCCTTGAGCCTCTTCCACATCCGGAGCCAATGCTCTTTGTCAAAGTTGCGTAAATAGTTCAGAAGATAGTCTCTAGGGCGGATAGCTTCCTCAGCTGAGAAAAACAGTGCAAACTCTGTGTAGTCAAGTTCATCCTCAAATGGCAGCTCAATTTTATCACTCACAATGACAGGGACACAGTGGCTCACAATTGCGTCAAAAAGGCGACAAGATGATGG
This sequence comes from Sphagnum tenellum, assembly GCA_963921925.1. Taxonomy (NCBI): domain Eukaryota; kingdom Viridiplantae; phylum Streptophyta; class Sphagnopsida; order Sphagnales; family Sphagnaceae; genus Sphagnum; species Sphagnum tenellum. The sequence continues at coordinate 3,006,636 of OY998142.1, forward strand.
TGTGTCTCCAGCTGGATGCAAGCAAAAGCGTGATGAACGCATACCCTTAGTTGCCTGCAAAAAAGACAGGGGCACAATTATAAATCCATTAGCAAGGAGCAGTCCTATGCCATACAGCCATGACCCAATAGCATTCACACATCTACAGATGTCAATTTCTTTAAGGAGGTGAGAGTTGTTGAGGACCCAAAAAGTTCACTCTGTTTCCTACATGGCTTCAAAGAATATTGGAGAAAACTCAGAGAGCAGAGTTCAAGGGCAGCTAAAAAGGTCAGGTGAGATCGCAAAAGAATGAATACCTGCTCCACCCCTTCCTCTGAGGGGAGGCTATTCACAAAGTGCACATCTGTTCTGTTCTCTAAAAGTTTTGCCAGTGTTCTCCTCACTGTCCCATCCTGTTGAATGCACCATCCAACAATGCCCGATGCGATGAGGAAGGAAAAAAAACGATGATGGACTCTCTCACCTTACGGATGATATTGCAAGCATGCAAGCACACAACATGAACTTCAGTAAGAAAATCCAAAACAAATGCAACATTATCCCACAGGACAAAAATCTAACCTCTCTTCTCAATTCAACACTGTGCTCAAGTCTGGTGTCTATCTGACAGCCAACATTGAACTTTTTTTCTGTTTTCAGGTCTTGCTAGAATTTAAGTTGAAACCAACAACCATGTGCACAGAAACTGGAGGAATCATCTTTGATCTTCATGCCACTTGCAAACACATTCATGGATTGAAAGAACCATAGATGATTGCAGAAGCAAAATCTGTACTCACGTCCTTGCGCTCGACTCTTCCTTGGAAAAATAAGAGGATGTTCCTGGATGCAAATGGATCAGCTATGCTGTCGTCATCATCCTCTTTCCACATGGGCACTACATGCTCATATGGAGCTACAACATCCTTCTGAAGCTGCGCAATCTCCTTTGGATACCTCCCAAAATCTGCAACTATGAGAATTGAGTCTTTAAGCCTCTCTCTGTAATACCTGTCCATAAATAACCCAACCCCACCCCCCCCCCCGCTAAAGTCTCAATCATTGACAAAATGTTCAGTTTGTTGACAAAAGAAAACAACCACAAAGTGTTCTTGTACTCAAAAAACCATCGTAATTTGTTTTTCTCTCTTTGCTTCTCAAACCTGTCTCCAAATGTTGCAACAATCACTGTTGTTTTTTCTCATGAACAATACTCATAAAGAAGAATTGTTTTGTTACTGAATCCTAGAATTAGCAATCAAGCAAGCTGGAGATAGCAAGAGAGACAGTTTCAGAAACCATCTCTGAAAACAGTACCTAAATGCATTTGGATGATGTACAACGATGACATGATCATGCCCTTGAGATGCTTGCCACCATTTCGACTCCATCAGCATTTCCACCACACCCATCTGCGACCACCCCCCCAATTACTGAGACCAGCTCAAGAATGCCCATATACTTTGCCATTGTTACTGATCACAGAGCTTGACAGTAGTGTGGGTTTCTCTTAGTTTCCAAGATGACACTGATATTGCTGAGCTTGACAGTAGTGTGGGTTTTTCTGAGATCACACTGATATTGCTGAGCTTGACACTAGGGTTGGGTTTTCTTAGTTTTCAAATGACAGAGGCAGAGAGAGAGAGAAAGAGTTACAGAGTAGCAGCAGCAGCAGCATACTTACTTGGAGAAGTTTGTCAATCTTGGCTTCAGGTCCAAGCATAATACGACCATAAGTGTTGAAGGAAAGTGATGAGAAGAATGGCACAAAGAAGACATCAGCTTGCTCTGGATCCTTCACTCTCACAGCTGCCTTCTTCTCCTCCTTCTTCCCATCATGATTGTGAGATGGGTCATGGTCATCCTGCAGCATGTCCAGCATCATCCAGTATTCCACACTATGTTGTCTGTTGACTCCCCATCTGGTCTTCAGTGCTGGAGCAACCTCTTGGTCTGTCCATGGAAGCTCCTGGTTGATCCCATCATCCTTCTTCACCATCCCCAGATTGTACTTCCGAGGCAAATCATACATAAAAACCTTGAGAGGTGAGGAGCATTCAATGTCTGCATCCCGAATCCTCACCCCAACATCATCCCCATCACCATCCTCATCCAGATTCATAGCAGAAACTGATGATGATGGTGATGACGATGATGCGTCCGAGAGATTCCCACTCTGCCAAGATCTTATACTTTCGCGAATCCTGCTGAAAGACAAGGAAAGAGAAATGGCCTCAGGGTAAATCACAGACGGAAGCAGAAGAAGAGCTGCAACACAGATGCTTGTAAGCACCAAGATCACCGGCTTCTTCATCATCATCCCCTTGCCTCCTCCTATCTGCATCGCCATCACCATCGTCTTCTTCTTGGGTACCCTAGCTCCCTAGTCCCCGGAGATCCCCGTCCGTGCTCGCAGGACATACGCAGTTTCAACCTCCTCAGGTCCTCATCCTCTCTAGGACTTGAAGAACTCCACGATCTTGTCGCTCCTCTGCGCCGCGGACTTCATGATTTCCGATCTGAGTACTTGCGCTTGAAACCGGAGAGGAGGAGGAGAAGAGAAGAACTCTCCGCTGCTCGATTCGCACTTCTTTCATTCCGATTTTCCAGCACCCAACAAAAGCTTCTTCTTCTTCTTCGTCCAGATTGCTGCAAAATCCTGGCGCTCTGACTCATGGATGATGTCTAGAATCATCTTTGCAGCAATCCGCATTATTATTCTTGCTCCTCCGACATTGCTCCGCCTCCTCCTGCTCCTGTTTTCGAAACACCGGAGAGTCTCAGCAAACATCATCCTAGAGATGAATCCTTTTTTGTCACAACAAGTACCCAAATGCACATATCTCAAAATTCCCTCACAAACAACACGAGAAGAATGCGAGGAGCTGAAGGAAAAAAAAAGAATCTCACCCATTACAGGACTACGGCAAAAGCTTTGAAGCAGCAGAAACGAACCCAAAGGAGGAAAAAGATCCAGGAACCCCCCAAGACAAGAGAGAATTCTACTCCCAACCCATTCATTCTAGAACTGGATTCAATCCATCGGAGTCCAAATGCGAAACCAACTTCATCGCCTCCGCCGCCGTCATGGTAGTCTTAGTGGAGGTTCTGGATCTCTTTTTCTTTCTTCCACAACAAAACACACATTGAGTCACATGTACAAGTGCATTAGAAGAGCATGTTTGTTGTTCACACGACTGCTGCATGCAACAACTCCATCTCCATCTCTCTCTCTCCCTCCTCTCTCGCTACAGCAATTGTCAAAACAGTCAAAAGACACAAGAAGCCCAGATCTCTTGTGAAAAACACTATGGAGGGAAGGAAGGAAGGAAGGGCCCACAACAACAAGAAGTCCATAATTCTGGGAAGGGGAGGTTGTCTGACGTACTCCACACTTTCTGGCTACTTAATCATGAGTAGGTGAAAGGAGATAAAGAGAGTGAGAGAGAGAGAAAGAGAGAAAGAAAGATTCGGTGCAAACAACCAATTTCAAAAATATTTTTCTTGTTGGGCATTTTCTTGCAATTGTGTTATGATCGATGTCATATTTAATTCCTTGCTTTTGTTTGGTGTTTGTCATCACAAGTCTTGCAATTGTGTCAAGTTTGATGTCACATTTAATTCGTTGCTTTTGTTTAGTGTTTGTGATTGCAAGTCTTGCAATTGGGTCAAGTTTTAATGTCATATTGAATTCGTAGTTGCTATTGTTTAGTATTTGTGATTGCAAGTCTTGCAATTGGGTCAAGTTTAATGTCATCTTGAATTCGTTGTTGCTCTTGTTTAGTGTTCGTGATTGCAAGTCTTGCGATTGGGTCAAGTTTTAATGTCATATTTAATTCGTTGCTTTCGTTCAGTGTTTGTCATTACAAGACTTGCAATTGGGTCAAGTTTGATGTCACATTTAATTCATTGCTCTTGTTTAGTGTTTAGTCTTTGTGATTGCAAGTCTTGCAATTGGGTCAAGTTCGATGTCACATTTAATTCGTTGCTTTTGTTTAGTGTTTAGTCTTTGTGATTGCAAGTCTTGCAATTGAGTCAAGTTTGATGTCACATTTAATTCATTGCTCTTGTTTAGTGTTTGTGATTGCACAAGTCTTGCAATTGGGTCAAGTTTAATCTCACATTTAATTTGTTGCTTTTGTTTAGTGCTTATCATCGTTGCAAATTTTGCATTGGGTCAAGTTTAATGTCATATTTAATTTGTTGCTCATGTCTAGTATTTGTCGTTGCAAGTCTTGCAATTGGGTCAAGTTCGATGTCACATTTAATTTGTTGCTTCTATTTAGTGTTTGTTGTTGCAAGGCTTGCAACTTCATCAAGATTCATGCTAAATGTAATTCATGCTATGGGTATTAAAATATTTGAAACTCAAGATTAAATGCACCGTGTGGTTCAAAAATATTTATAATTGCAATACACACAGCAATATATGTTTTTTGTTTCAATGCTTTTTAAAAAGAAATCTCACACCTTTTTATGTTCCAAGAGGGGGGGTTTTGGTGTTGTATTTTCCCTACTTTACGGATAGCTTAACTTTAACATAGGTAGTACACAAACAAGACTTCAAAAATTTGTGGCCAAATTTTCTTAGTGTATATTATTATCTGAAGGTACTCTTACAAAGAAGCCCCATAGTATTATTATTATTATTATTATTATTATTTAATATTATGGTCACTTGGCTTTATGAAAATGGAAAGCCACCTACAAAAAACTTTTTTTTTTGGCTACTTTTAACAATAAAATAAAAAGCGATGCACCCAATTTTTGCACGGTGCTAAAAGCCCATCATTGACAAGAGCTTTACGAAAATTCGAGACTCTCAACTCAAGCTTTTTTATTTTTGCAAAGCCTAGTGGCCATCTCCGCCCGTCTCCTCCCCCCCATGATACCCGGGGAAGTACCTATTGCGGATTACACGAAAAATAAAAAGCTTAAAAGCAATGGCTGATTTTTATGCCGTAAAAAGCTCCCACCCACGAATGGGAGCTTTTTACGGCAATTTGCTTGTTATCCCATACTAAAGGTGTGTTCACACTTGGTGTTAGGGACTCTAGCGTTGAGTCCATTATCACCATACTAGTCATCTATTAAGCTATCACCCATTTAACATTGGGTGCCACCTAGGATGCCACCTAGGTTTACATTTAACATTGATTTAACATCAAGTGTGAATGCACCACAATATACATATCGATACTATATACGTAGGTCACTATAGGTTTGACCTAACTTAACACTAGTGCAATACTAGTGTTAAGTTAGGTCAAAAATGGACCAAACACTTGAAGTGATGAGGAGTTGATGAAAGCACGCACTCAAGAGAGAGGCTTGCTTTTGTTTATTTTTGTCATTTGAGACTTTGAAGTTACGCATACATCAAAGCTTGAAGTTTGGTCTTATAAATTATGTCTTCAACTTAGTTTGTACGGGGCTGAATTATTTCTTTTTTTCTCCTTTCAATTGAAATTGTTGGATTCGATTTTTGCCCTTCTTGTTTTGTTCATTCCAATCAATTGTAATGTGCAATGCATAGTCATAGCCAAAAGTGAAGCTACGAAATATATAAGCCTTTAAATTGATGCCTAGCAAAAATACATTAGACAATGCTTTTGCACTTTGGTGGTGAGTGAAGGGCATCTCGATTCATAACATATTTTATATCCCAAACCTTGTCTTGTAGGAAGGGTGTGTAATGGGTTTGAACTTAAGGTGCATCTAAATATTGGGTTCCATTGTAAAAAATGAAACACCATTATCCATCCAACATTCATTGCAACCACAACTTGTGGGGGTGCCTATTGTTAAATCTATCAATTATTTGGACAAAGCATCCCAAATTATTTAGGGTTTAGGGTTTAGTGCTTCCATTGAACCCACCTTTATAAAGTATGAGAGTTCAACTTGGGGCAAAAGGTGTGCGATAAAGTGTGGTGCTATGGAGAGCATGTTGGGAATGCATTAAGAATGTGATGTGAACACATATCATTGACAACTTGATGCAAACTTCGATGGAAAGATGATGAAAAGACATTGAAAACAAAGTTTATTCAACATTGGGGTTCATTTTTAAGGAATAAAAGATTTTTTATATTTTTTTCGGCATTAGTTTTAAAAATTATAAAATCTAGAAGTGATCAAATTTACTTGCAATTGGAGCTAAAATGTTTAAGGCTAGTGAATATTCTTAAAATTTAAAAATGGTAAAAAAAAAAAAGAGAGAATCCTTTCCTTTCAAACACCAAATTTTTTTATAAAAAAATCTGAATTTTGAGGTCTTGATATGATTTTTTTTTATTTAATCATGTTCAACCAACATCATGGATACATGTGGATCTAACATCAAAATCCAAATAATCTTGAAAACCCCTTTCCCTTCCCCAAAAGGAAACAAGCATGGGCTTCTTGGGTGCATGCCATATCACTTCATAGCAAATTATTATTTATTTTTTACAAAATATTCATTACCCACTTTTTGCCTAGACTTAATGCCCTTTTCTTTTCTTTGATTGACCTTGGGTGAACCAACTACCATATAATTCTAAACCTTGAGTTTGGTGAGCAATCAATCTACCTTTAAAAAACTTCTTTGAAACCAACAATAATTCAATAATGTCTTTTTTTAACTACATGCATGCCATGTGATAGTGTTATATGATATCACATGATGCTTTAATCAATAAGCTTGCATTTTGACCTTTCATGCCTATCTCCAACAAAGAGCAATGTGAGGAAGGAAAACAAAAATTGTTGAAATTCCCTTCCTTTTAAGGATCTCAAATCAATCCACACTAAATCATAGTGTAAAAAACTAAAGAAATGGTTGCGTTTGATCTTCAAATATTAGAAAGAATCAAAAGAACACAAGAAATGCAATTAAGTTTTCAATTTTTTTTTAGGGTTTAGGGTTTAAGGTTTATCTTTAAACCTTTCTTGGATCTTCAACAAAATCACTTGTTATGTTGGCCTTGTGATTCTTAAATCAATGAAAGGTTTAAAGATAGTTTTGGTTGCATGTGCATGTGTGTACGCTCATGAGGTCAATCAACCAAGAAATCTTACCCTTTGGCTTTGCTCTCAACAAGTCTCAAAACCCTTGTGTGTACATGTCCTTATTTAGACATAGTGAAATAAGAGTTCTCATATCTTAAACTCATGTATATTTTTTTGGCACTCACAAATAGTTGAGGTTTCTTTACATGAAACTTGTTTATATTAAGCTTTTGAAAATTTGTTAGGTTTTTTAAAACAAGGTTGAAGGTCTTTTTTTGGAGTTTGAGTGCAATGGGAAAAACAAGAACACAACTAGCAAGCACCCTAAACCCTAAACCCTAAACCTTGGGAACTCAAAATGTCATAAGGAAGGATTCCTTACACCATTATTCAAAGTAAGGCAAGCTCAAAGGTGAAAGGTTTTCCTTTTTTTTTTGTTGAGCTTCAAAGTTGTGTTGGCTTCTCTTTTGTGTCTTTTGTCATCTCTTTTTTTCCTTATCATTGATTTCAAGGTATTGTATGTGATTACTTCTCACACATTTTCTTACATAAGAAGTATGAAAAAGAAATTTCACTTCTTTTTTTACTTCAAAAATATTTAGAAACAAAATTAATAAATATTTAAAAACAAAATCAAAGCTACTAATAGAAACAAAAATCTAAAAAATGTTAAGTTTAAAAATGAAGTTGAATGAAAGGAGTTCTTGAACCTTTGCAATGTTCCTCCCTCCATCCATCAAAGTAGACAAGATTTTGGAGCATTTTCAAAGTCCACAAAATCTTGCACATTTTTAAAATTTACCAAACCTTTGGGCCCAACTAATTCTTAAATTTTATTTAAAATAAAACTAAATAGAACCCAACCAATTTTTATTTATTTTTTAAATGAAAAATAAAACCAAACCATTTGATTGCTTTGAAATTGAAAAATCAATTATCTAAAACTAACTTTTCTTTGAAAATTCATAAAATAAAACCACCCAACACTAGTACTCCTAACCTAACCCTAAAAACACATTCTCCAAATAATTGTGACCTCCTCAAGGGACAAAAGCTTATGGGATGTGAATTGCAGGGACCAAAATTCATGGGACCTGATTTGAGGGGTTGAAACCTCATGGGACGTAAATTGAAGGGACAAAAACTCACAGAGACCTGACTTGAGGATGCAAGATTCATGAGACTTCAATTGAGGACAAGAATCACACAAGACCTGCTGCATTTGAGGGGGGGGTAAAAATAGGGGATCGGAATTGAGGGGAGGAAAAATATACGGGACCTGAATTGAGGGGACAAAAACTCCAAGGGACTTGCACTGGAGGTACAAAAAAACTCTTGAGACCTGAAATGAGGGGAAAAGAAACTCATGGGTGAGTAAGGGGGGACAAAAATTCTCGGGACCTGCCTTGAGAGGACAAAAGCTATTGAGACCTACATTGAGGGGACCAAATTCACATGATCTGAATTGAGGGGTGGGACAAATTTTTCACCAGACCTGAATTGAAGGGACGAAATCGCATGGGACCTGAACTGAGGGGGACAAAAATTCACAGGTTCTTGTATGTTTGCGGGGACAAAAATCACAGGACCTGAAATGAGGGGACAAAATTACTCACGGAACCATCTGCATTGAGGGGACATCATTTCTCGGTTCTTGTCCCCTCAGTTCGCGGGACCTGAACTGAGGTGACAAGAAAATCGGCATCTCAAATCGCCTCACCACCATGCAGTTTGCAGTTGCAGCAGAGTGCGCGAGGGCGTCTCTCTCTCTCTCTCTCTCTCTCTCTCTCTCTCTTTCCTGCGATCGGCCTGCGATTCCATGCAAATCCTGTCTTTCCCGGACACAATTTGGCCATCGGTTACAGTTTTTGTATGCGCAATTGGAGTCGCAGAATGCGCATCAGACAGCGCAATGCAGGAAACAGTTGATCGGTAAGTAACTTTTTGTATTATGCTTTGAAGGATTCTGGATTGAAGTCATGGCGTTCTTCGTCCTCTTCTTCTGCTTATACTGGTTCTTTTTCGGTTTCTTTTCCTTGATGGCGGTCTTCTTGTTGTTGTTATAGTTTTTTTTTTGGTTTCTGACCGCTCTTGGATAACAACGTGGAGAATCGGAGACTCTGCTAAGTGTTTTGGTGAGGAGAAGGCTGCGGCCAGTGTTTGCAGTCAGCATCGTCGACGTTGTTTGGTGAAGTTATGGCGTCGAGAGCAGAGGAAGAAGGAATTATTACGTTGAGGAACCGTAGCGGAGAAGATGAGTCTAACGACAGGGACGAGTGCTCCGACTCCACATTTCAACGAGACTCCGATGGTGTCCAGTGCTCTTCTTGGCATTGTAAATCGTCGCTGGAGAAGCGGACGGCGACAGCCTCCTGCGGCGGCGTGTTTCGGCACCAGACGCTCCCACAGCCCCTTACAACGCCTTGTCCTCCGGAACCTAAACCTTCGACCTCGACTGCCGCCGTCGCATCCGAACGACGTAAGAAGTCGCTTGAGTTCATTGCAGGATATGTTTGTTACACTCTTGCAAGCCGGTTTTCTCTTTTTGTAACTTCATTGCTCTCGCTTCTTAGCTACAGAAGAGAGGGCTGTCACGTGCTATGTATCGAAGCCTGCAGTTTGCATTGCATGCAGATGATATTTCCGTGAAATTCTGCCTCCGCTTCTTCAGAACAGGGAAAAAACAGAAAAAAAGAAAGAAAAGGAAGAGAGGAATCTGAGTCTTACAGTGTAATCTGAACTGTGTCTCATCAGTTCCCGAGTTGAAAAGCAGCTGGATGAGTGATTCCGAGCTGAGAACGATTGTGAAGATTCCAAACTACCTAGCTGAGGCTATGGCGGATGCTGTGAGTTCAAAGGGCACTTTAGATCTTGCAATGCTACCCACAAGTAGTCTGGCAGTAGCAGATCATGCCACACCGTCTTGTCCTGTCTTAGTGTTCATCAACTCCAGAAGTGGGGGACTTCTTGGTCCAAATCTTTTCATACATCTATCTGAGCTCATCAGCCCACTCCAGGTAAGCAATTTCTCTTTTGCATTGAAGACATGAATCCGATCTTGCAAAAATTTCCTTCTCTCTAGAAATCCATGGCACTCCAGTGCCTTGTGTAATCCAACACTATAAGTCCTGCGGTGGCACTTTTCCTTGCACCCCAAGTTACCTCCAGGCAGTGTGGTTTTGCAACAGGTGTATGACTTGGCAAGAACTGCACCAGGTGATGTGCTTGTCCATGGGTTAGGCCTGTTAGAGAAGTTGGCTGAGGCAGGTGATGCATGTGCACAGGCAACCCGCACTAACCTCCGCATCATGGTTCTTCCTGTTCCTTTTCCCTTAGTAATTGCTTTGGTGAGTGGGCACAAAAGTTTAGTGGATTACCATATCGCAGATGTATTTGAGGATGCACAACAGTTCCAATTAGGCATGGCATTCATTATGTGTTCTCTTATGGTAAATATGTGAAGTCTTTTTTCTTTTTCTTTTTTTTTCCCTCATCAACTCATGAATTATCAATGTTGTGATTGCCACCTACACTCTTGGTAAAGCAATACATCAGAGAGTTCCAGATGATCAGGAAGCATTGTTTGAATCATCACAGGGTTGACCCCTTGTTCAATCAATTCTGGAGGCTTGTATACATATACAAGTCCAGTATGTAAAAGGTACAGATCAGCTTTGCATTGTTTATACATGGGAGTTCCATGTTAAGGGCTGGCAATGTTGATGTGACAAGAGACACAGGCTGTTCTCCTGCACAAATGGTGTTCAGTGTATTTCATCCTATACCAGGCATATTGCACTTTGGGCTGTCCAAACTTTCTTATGTCCTGAGTCTCAACATTTCAAAATATTGTCCAAATGCCCAGTATTTGCCTCAACCTTTATTTAACACAATCCAGAATCCATAGGATGTTTATCACATGGAGTGGTACTGACAGAACAACAATTTAGGGTCTTCTTTTTGTGGAACCTGAAAGTGTTGAGAAGAGAGACTTAGTAATAGCTTATTATATGCCCCTCTAGATTATCATTGTATTTGGGGGAAAGGGCAAACAATATTTTGTGAAGTGTTGGAATATGAGGACAACAAAAGCGCAACTTTGGTGCTCTTTTGATCTGCATTTTTTTCTCGGGATTCTCGGGATTTGTATTGGAACTCATTGTCTGGTCTGCCTATTTGAGTCTTCAATTAGTTGAGTGTATTTGCAGCCTTTTGCTATCTCTAGATACTGTAAAATTGCTATACATCTGCTCCAATCTTTGAAATAAGCCATAGAAAGCAAGGATGTGGAGGATTGCAGGTGGCAGGTGGCGATGGGACAGTTGGCTGGGTACTGTCAGATGTAGATGCATTGCATTCTACTAAACCTAATGCTCATCTTCCACCTGTTGGCATAATCCCTCTTGGCACTGGCAATGACTTGTCACGCAGCTTTGGCTGGGTCTGTGAAGTGAAATCTCTTTCCTCCTTTGTTCACTGTTAAAATTTCCCATTTCTTTTCAGGTCAGAAATCCTTATTTGTTGCTAGGTGTGTTCAGACTCATTTCCTGGACCTTTGGAAGGATCAGTGACCATGTGAGGTAGATTGAAAAACCTGACTGCAGGGGGGAGGGTTGATGTGGGCAACACGTCGAAAGGTCAAGAAAGTGCTTGTCAAAGCTATCAATGCTACCATTGCCCCACTTGACAGGCACTATATTCTTCTCCCTCCTTTCCTTATTTGTGATGCAAAATAAAGCACAATCAGAGTTCACTTGGACAAGTCCTAGGGAAGAGTAAACTTCATGCTGAATATACTCTAACATAGCTAGATTCAGAAGTGGTTGCCTTAATCATGAAGGACCAGGTTTGCCATTTTTATCACCTGGTAAGGAGAGCGATGTATACTTCAGCACAAGACATATGTATTTTATGTTTGAGTGACAACATTATGTTGGCAGGATTAAAAGAGAAACAATAGCTCAGGTAGTTAACCTTCTTCCTGCATTTGGCTTGAGTTATTCATTCCACCAACCTCTCATCATTAGCAACAATGGCAAGTTACTGACATAGTGATTACATCAATGTTGTTAGAGTCTGGCAACAGCAAGACCTCTGGCCTTACCTTTCATCCATTTTTTCCTTCAGGGTTAGTCATAGCATCTGCTGTTGGATGGTCACTCTTTCCTTTAATCCATCTTGGGTAGAGTTTACAATCAAGGGGGTTTATGACACCACCTTGAAGATGGAACTTTTAGCAACAACATTGCAGTTTAGCCTATCAGATTCTTCGTGGAGGCTCCAGGTAGTCTTTGCACCAATCTGACGTGAAAAACCCAACATTTTATGAGAAAGAATGTCACATCTCTTGAAATTTTGAAACCTTAGGGAGCAGGGAGGGTAAACTCTCTCAAAATGCCTAAGGACTTTAGAAACTGAGAGGAAGTTTGAAAAATCCTCAAACTGAGAAGCAACAGAAGAGAGAAACAATGAAAGATGAGTAGTGTCCAACTGCCACTTCAGAGAAGGAAAGAAAGAAAAGAGTAAAATTGATTTCCACAGAAAGATAAACAGAATAGGAGAAGTGTGCTTTAATGGAGAGAGGAAATGCAGCTGGCAGGTCTTCCTAACGCCATCAGCATCTCTTAGTAAGGTGCATCTACGCTTGCCACTATCCATGCAACAAATTCAACATCCAGGCAATGTAATTGTATTTGACCAAATCAGGATTCCCTCTGCTTTGTTTTCATTTACTGCTTATTCTTGTAGCTGTCAAACTTTTCATTCTTCATTCAGTTTATTTCTTCAGTATTGTCCTTCAAGTTCTCCAGGGTGATGATCAACTAGAGCAGATTGGTACCTTCATAAAGCTTATGGTTCACTATAAGGAAATGGAATAGATCTCATGGCTATGCAGTGAAGGAGATTATGATTTACATGAAGGGAATTTCACAGATTCTAATCACCAATGAGGGCATCCATACCTTATAAGAGTGACACAGAAACAACAGAGATGGAAAGCTCTTAGTTGTTACTGTGAACAAACATGGGCCATAGGAAACCTTCATCTATTGGATAATATTGTTTCTGGTTTAGGTGGAAATGACAAAAGGTTACTTCCAAAGTGTTCTGTGGGGTCTTCTCTGCAATCTTATGGATGTGATTATAGTTGGATACAAGTATCCAACATTCTACACTATTACTCTAATATTTGCGTACTTAATGGTCTCTTCTGCCCGAGCTGTCAACTGGAGGTTACTTAGCTTCAGTTTTTCCATTTTTTGCTGAATTGCCAAGTGCAGTGTAATGATCTTTTCTCTCTCTTTTCTCTTTATTTTCTTCTTTCACACTTGAGGATCTGCTATGGTTAAAACTCATGCAGGCTTTCCCTGATAAGGATGCCAACTCTGATGGTCAGCAGCTATACCGGGCAACATTCTGCAATTATTTCAGCATAGGTGAGGAGTGCATCTCCCTTCAGTGTTCAGACACAGTACTGGTTCAAAAGCCTTGCTCCATTCCTTCCCAAGCTCTTAGTGCCAAAGCTTCTCTTGTAATTTTATATGGCAAAGAAGGGCAGATGCCTTTCACTTTTGAGACGTTGCTTTATGGGTGTAGGGATGGATGCCCAGGTTGCATTTGGATTCCACAATTTCCGTAATCACATGCCTTGGCTTGCTAGAGGACGTATAGCAAACCAAGTGAGTCTTTTCTTTCCCTCCCCCTAGCCATTCTTGTCTATTCCTGAGTTTGAGAAGCTCATGGTTCTTTCTCCTGTTAGCATATTCTACAAGTCTCTGGAGCTAGTTATATTTTCAGTTCATATTGTTGGGAGGAGTACTAATTGAATGGTCTGTTTCTTTCCTTAACAAATTGTAATTACCAAACTGGTTGCTTGAAGGAAGTGTGCGTATATCAATCCACTGAATCCCAGTGGTGCGCATCTAGAGCCATCTATTAGTTTCACCCATGCCTGCACATGTGTGAAGACCAGGGAAATCTGACCCCACTAACTTGGTGACAGGGTTCATTAATTTTAGTGTTTAGATCCTTGAACACATCCTTGTTCAGACTTCATGCATGAAATGCTTGGAAATGACTAATTCTTAGATCTAATAAGATATTGCATATACCCACATTCCAAACTTATTGCACTGTCTTATTGTTGTTACTACAGCTGTGAACTTTGACCTTGCTTCACTGTTGCCATCTACCCAGCTTCTCATGAATGGTGTAGTTAATGGAAGTTTCTGATTAGGGAAAGTTAACCTTCATCATCACTCATGATAGGAGAATCTTACATAGGGCTTTAGGCATTTGGGACATTAGACATGAAATTAGCTTTTTGAGGAGAAATCACTGAAGGTAAATGAGCTGTTGGAAATTTTTCCTGACAATTAACTGATTTCCCAACTGCTTCTTCTTTTGCAGTCACTGATTTGATTGGTCCACAGTTAGACTTATCATCCCTTCAATTCCCTCAAGGCTGTTGTGTCATGGGTCTCAGCATGAACCCTTGTTTAGATCTTTGCATTTGCATCATGTCCAAAAGTATTTGAGTTAACTACAGATAGAGAACTTGGTTATGTAAGTCAGGGTCTGCTTTCTGCTTTCTTACAGATGATATATGGAGGCTTCTCTTGCACACAAGGCTGGTTTTGCACCCCATTTAGTAGGTGAAGCCCTAGCCTTTTTTCTTTTAATCCCTCAAAACTGATTGCCTGATTGTTCATATGAAGTTTGTGCTATGCCTCCAAGTCTATTGTGCAGTTTGGGCCTGCTGTGTTTAAAGTAAAGAAGGCTTGATCTATCTCCTTCAGTTTTCTCCACTTGTAGAGTGTGCAGTCTACATGAACTCAGTTTGGCAAGTTATCATGGTAAAGGAAGTGATTATTGTTTGGGATTTTGAAAAATAATTATGCAAAACCTGATTGCTGGTGGGCATGAGTCAGTGGAGTCAAGAATGTCGTGCGCCTGTTCATCAAAAGGCAACAAACTAACACCAAGGGATGGGAGCAAGTGGAAATACCATCTAAGTAAGAGATCACCTTTCAAATCTTGTCCCAAATAACTTTCCAATCATTTCCATTGTGGCTTTTATGAAATTCCGTTACACTGCATCTATGATTCATTCCTGATATCCTTTGCAGTGTGATGTTGATAACTTTATACTAAAAGGATTTTTTGTTTGGGATGGATGGAGCATACGAGCAATTGTGATACTGAATGTGCAGAGCTATGCCGGAGGCAAAAACCTATGGGGTTGGCCTGGATTTGCAACTTTAGCAAAGGTGGTACAATGCTGGATAAATCAGAGTGTCTTATTTAGTGTGTTATGTCAAATTTGGATGTATTTCATCTGTGATTGTCATTACATATCGCTCTATGCCTTCACTCTTGTTCTCGTTTTCTTAATGAGCTCATCTCCATGAAACCTTCTTCATATACACCAAGACTCACCCATCATCTGTGCACTGGACCTTGCTTTGGACAATTAAGAAAAGCTTTTGTGTGGTTGGTGGTGGGTTTATCCTCTGCCTACCCTTCATGTTGTCTTATCAGTGCATTTTAAGTTTCAGTTCATTCTGTGACTTAGGTTTTTTTGTGCTTTGGGATGATAGAGAGGATTTACAGAAGCAAAGCCTGATGATGGGCTTCTTGAGATTATTGGATTGCGTGATGGCTGGCATGCAGCATTTATTATGATCAGCGTCCTCACAGCTATTAGAATGTGCCAGGTACTTGCATGCCAGAGCAACTCAGATGCAAGCCTGACCATGTGCAGGTTGACAATCTTAGTGACATCTCCCTTGCATTTGTCAACTAGATGTGGGTTCTGGATTAAATCGGGTCCATAGGTGAGCAAATATCCTATCATTGCTCTTTGAAATGTAGCATTGCAGGCATGTCTTGTCATCTTCACATTCTATGATCCAAAAGCAGATGTTTCATTTCTGAGATTGGCTGAAGCTGAGATTCATAGTTGAGACAACTTGGAACACAAAATACATTTATAACTCACTAATTAGGACAGGGATTGAGGTTGTGTATGATGTGTTTTTCCCATGCAATAGTCAGAAATTAATTGCATTCTTGGAATTTATGTGTCTGTAGGTCATGTTAGTTACTTTTCTGCTTTTGAGTATAATAGTGGATGCACTGGCCATTTGAAGTGATGTACTGCTAGAGTTCTATGCAATACTGTTTTAAATCTCAACTAGACATTTGAACCTAGTTGGTATGAAGATGATTTCTCCTCCAATGTTACAGTGGTGCCTATCACTGTTCCACTTTCTCTTGTAAACAACATTCTTGATATCTCCGGATGTCTAAGACCAGGCAGAAGCAGTACGACTGGAGCTGAGTGGAGATCGGTCAATGGGCTACTTACAGATGGATGGAGAGCCCTGGCAACAACCCTTGTGTCAATCAGACCAGCCTGCTACAATTCTGCAGATTGAGCAAAATCTAGCTCCATTCAGTATGTTGCGTGCACACAGAAAATACAAGTGAGTACATACACCAAGCAAATGCACTATGTATTTGCATTCTGTTGCTTGTATTTGGCTCAAGTTTTGTTTACAGTCACAAGCTCAAAAACACTACTGACATGTCTTGTGAGATTTCCAATATACACAGAATAACTGACAATTAATTGGGCAATTTGTTGGCCATCCAAGATGACCAAGCCCCAAAGAAATGGGACCCTTTGTAAAATTAACGAGACACAGGAAAAAGAACCCATGGCAGGAGTTGTGATTGCAATGTTCACTACAGTCTTAAGAGTGATAGAAAGGAGGTTCTTAATTTGAGTGTGTCTGTTGGGTACCTAGACCGTCCCATACACTCTTAGCATGGTAAGCAGGGAGGTCCTTAATTTGAGAGTGTGTGTTGGGCCACCCGTAACATCCACTACATTCTTAGTGATTAGAAGGGAGTTTCTTAATTTAAGTGTCTTTAGGGAAACTGATAAACACCCTTTTCAGAGTATGCAATCCACAAGTTAAAACTGTAGCTTGGCACAAGGGGACCTTTCATTGAGGTGACCAGTTGATTGGAAAGAAGAACATTGTGCAGTTGACGCATGTTCAGTTTCAAAACAGCTGCAGACTTCAAACAAAGAAAACTTGAGTCTTAGAAATAGGTATTGTCAAATAGGTCCAGAGCAGTGTTGAAGAATGAAGGGCATTCCAAAATCATTTTCTGGTAAACTACTCTAATTTTCTTGTCCTTTACTAGGCTGTTTTTTATTATGTCCCTTCTTCAAAATGAAAAGTTCTCCGGTGCTTGGTAGTTTGTCAAACCAAAATGACATTAAAAATTAAGGGTTTGAGTGTTTCTTGAGCATTTGAACTTTCAGGTGCACTAAAGAGAATAGCAAAGTCTATATTTTTTTCAAAATTGTGGGTCCCTTCTCTCTTTAAGGAAAAGAAGTCATACAATTTCTGCCACACCAATTGTAGAAAGGGTTGTAGAAGAGTTTACATTTGTTTGGAAGAATGCCCAATTTTGGGCATCTTTCTTCTTTTAGCTACCATTCAGAGGGAATTGATTGTAAAGGGTGTGAAAGGTCAACTGGGTAAGACTTCAGTATTTGAAACTGCTTGAGAGCTCAGAGAGAGATGCATGTTCCAAGTTTTCTAGTGTAAGCATTAAACTCAAGAAGATTTCCTTAAAACACGGATCAGAAACAGCTTGATGTTTGGACACTAGAAGGAATTTCCTTATAATACTGTGCAGAGACAGCTTGACTTTCAATAGATACTAGTAGACTTCCTTCAACACAGATCAGAAACAGCTTGACTATGGATTGTACCTAGTAGATTTCCTTCAACATGGATCAGAAAGAGCTTGACTTTGGATGATACTAGTTGTAGCTGTGATGGACAGAATATCTTTCCATAGACTAGAAGAGTTCTTTAATGTTGAAACAGACCAAAGATTAAAATTAAAATTAAAATTAAAACCCTCTCTTGACAACTAGAATAATAAAAAAATACCTGCATATACTGAAAATTCAAGAGGAAAACTCACATCAACAGAAAGTTAGAAGTTCGGCATCCCCAACTAAAAGAAGGAAGGCTGTAGTGGGTAGGCAAATGAGGAATTTTGTTACCATGCTCGCTGCTGTTCATGATTTCATAACAAATAAACCAGGACAATTATTATCGCCAATAATGTGTTAATTCCCAAGATTAGATTAAACTTTCAAACAGTGTCTTTCTATCCAAACAAACTTACAAAAACTAAGCACATCTGCAAATCAACTCCAAACTTTGTTTTAAAAGCACCACCAACCTCAAATAGCTGAAAACATCGGATCTCTAAAACAAAAGTGAAAAGGTTGACAAAGAGAAAGAAGCAAACTATAAGGTACATTGAAGAAAACCATAGAAATTCTTTTTAAAAGCATCAGTTACACAAAACAAGCAAATTATCTACAAACCCATCATCTGTATGCCCCCCACCACCCACAAGAAGACAATCCTTGCAAAAAGGGCATTTTTTATGTGTGTGTTAGATCAAGCAAAACACACACTGGTCCTTTTTCCGGTGTCAAAAGCATCTGAAGCTCCGACTGTTGAGCTCCTATCAGGAATCGGAAAACACATGCATTGTGATCAGAAGTTCAAGAAGGAAAAACTAAAACTAAAACTAAAACCGAAAAGAAAGGGGGAGGGGGAAGGGCACAATCAATACTGGAGTTTTACACTGTACAAAAGACAGCCATATCCATGCATGCTGCTTCAACAGAAGTTAAATCGTAAAGTTTATGTTATGGTACAATGAGAAGCTGGAAGGAAATAAGGGAAACATGCACAAGAACAAAGCAAAAAGCACAAAATGCCCTGCCCTTTTGTGTCAAGGGCTAACGGGTGTAGGTTGCCATGCAGAAAATGCATGGACTATTTTCTCTTTCCAGCCTGCCAGTAACCAGCTGCCGTCTTCACCAATGCCATAATCCCTGTGATACATGGTCATCAAATTCCTGCATTTCTCTCTAGCCTTATCCAATATTGGCATCTGTGTAAACCCTGCTCGTAGTGTCCGTGCCTGCCACTGCTTGTAAGGTTCAGCACGCTCCACCCTCTCCAGACCTTCACAAGCAACTATGTTGAGGATCTCACGGCCCAAAATCTCTTGCTCTACTATGACCCTGTCAGGATGCTCAGCTGGCATTGAAGCTTCTAGTGCATCAAACAAGGCTGAGAAGTGACTCACAGCCTCACGAAAGCGGGATGTGAAAAAGGGTGCATTGTAGCCTGCACTCACCACTCCTTGCACAAAGATCTGCAGCAAGCAAAACCGTAAGGCCAACCAGGATATGCATGTGTGAGATAACTTCTATGCAACACCAATTATCAATTTTTATCACTAATTAGCTTGATTCATGAAGCCCCTTTTTATGAAATGGATGCCTTACAGCATTTGCATCAACACATACATACCACCACACAAATAGAAAACACAATGTGTCACTCCAAAAAGAGTTGAAATACTTCAGAGTTAGTTATCCAAATAGACATATCACTGGCATGGTTATGGCAATTGATAACCTCAAAAAACATGAGCAACAGGCCCTCCAAGTAGTCTTCGATGACATGATACAAAAATGAAATCGCAAGAATCCATCAGTACCTTGGGGTTCATGCTTTGAATCCTCTTCAAAACCAGATTGCGAGGGCTTGCTGCCATAATTGATTCATCCATCAAATGGCGAAGCCTGAAAATGCAGTTAACTGCTAATACTTCATCATTGCGCAAGAAAAGGTGTGCGGGCGTGATTGCCTCCCATTTCTCAGCAATGGCATGGAACTCAAAGGGCACACCATAATCCTCAGCCACCTGAGCAAGCCTGCGACCAGTCTCTTTAATTCTTTCTAAGGGTCTGAATCCCGCTTGTGGCCGATCAATCCCTGAAACAAAATATGCCAATGGAGGTCAGGAATAACACAGTTATGACCTTCAACTTCACTATATCACAACCTTGGAGGAATGCAAAATATGGAGAATACACATTTGCTACACATATCAATTCAACATTTTCCTCATCTTTCCTTGCTAGAACTATTATCACTGTGAAAGCCACAGATAGAATGAGGACCCACATGAATGCAGAAATTCAAAAGAGCATTTAGTGGACCTGGGGAAAGACTTGATGCAGAACAGACAAACAAAACAAAATAATACCTGTTATGCGAAGGTGCGGTGGCCCTCCAGGAAGCATAGAAAGATAATACATGAAACATGGCCATTGGACACCATAGAGGATACCATAGTCAACTATATGGACCCGTTTTGCATCACCAATTTCATTTACAATTGCCATATTGGAGAAGTAATGAGACATCCGCACAAAGGGGCAAGTTTCAGCAAAAAGGCGAAATGCTTTCAACATTTCCAGTGCTGACGGACGGTTGTTGTTCAGAGCTGTGTAGAGTTGTCCACCAGTTCCTGACATTCTTGCAACCTGTCATCCACTTATCACACACAATCTCAAAAAACTCTTGCACAACATTTCCACCTGAGAAATCAGACCCTCACCTTTCACATCACATATGAAGAATAACAACAAAATAGCAAACATCTACCACTACCTTCAAGCCATGAGCCAAAAACATAGTTGAGAATCAAGAACCAAAAGAAATGAAAAAGACACACAAGTTTGGATAAGTAGCACTACAAAAAACAGTCAAATTATCATCAACCCATTCATCTCCACTTCTATAGTTTGTCCTATTTTCAATGTATCTCGTTCCATCACATACTATCCTCTCCCACAGCTACTCCAGTTACAGACTGATGAGGGTTGGTGACTAAACGAACCAGAGCTTCCATGAAATAGTGAGCCATGCGCTGTGGCCCATTTCCATAGGCTGATGAGTGCTGACGAAGCTCTGCAATCTGCTCACTAGCATGTGAGAAGTCATTTTGTTCAACAGCCTGTGCACACCTGAAAGTAAAAAATAATAGACATGACTAGATTAGCAGACGACACAAACCTTTGAATTCACATCACAGAAGGCAGACTGTAGACACTGACAACATCACCGGCAGTCACATGAAAGGAGGATTACTGGTTACCACACATCATGGTCAGCTGCAGTGTTATTTATGCACAAGACAACTCTCAGGGAGATTCAGCTCAATAGAGAACCTAAGTACAGAAATCACCCTCTATTGCAACACAGGTAACCTTGCCATGGACCAAGCAACTACATCAACAATATTAATCTGGACTAATAAATCTTGGTTCTTCTTTATACTCCTGCTACCAGATAACATCACTCCTGTGTGGACCAACTCATCTACAACAGGACATATATATCTGTATTCACAAGCTGCGAGTCTCTGAACAGGTGATCTTCAGTCACCCTTCATTCTACATGAAACACAAGTGAAGCTATGTAATGGAGAAACCTCAAGCTGATGAATGTTCTCATCACTGTCTAATATATACACACAGGTTATTTCAGATTCTTTTGCCAGACAGCAACCCTAGTGCTTTCCTTCAAATAGAAGAAGGATGCCTCCTTCCTCAAGAAGACCTCCAAGACACCCAGCAGCAAAGAAAATGCTATAATAGACAAAATCATTTCACAGAAGGTGGCAGTCCAGCACCTGCAAACATATGAATTCCAGAAACCAAGATCTTCCCCTTTATGTCTATGGTAAGGATGAAGTGGGGTTCCTAAAGCAGGAAGACAGACTGACAGCCCTTTACCTGAGAAGAAGATAGCTCAGATCAACTGGAGGTATGTGATTCCCATTGCTAATCTGCTGAGAGACGGTTGGTTTTGAAACATAGCCATTCCCACCATTGGCCATGTTAGAGTCGTGACGGGCATCATCATCCAAGCTTGAGGGACAAACAGAATCCAAGTTAGGACCTATGCTTTGAACTCCAGCAGCCTCAGGGAGCATCTCTACTTCATTTGCCCATGACCCACCATTTCCGACAGTAAGGTTTTGAAATAAATCACAACCTTTGTCACCTATGAATCTTTCATAGCTATGTTCCAGCCCATCTGGGAGTACCTCATCGGGCAAGGGACCACCTGTGATTTCATCGAGCCATCTGTCTATATCCTCCTTGTCAGAGGATTTGGTGTCAGACTGAACAGAGGAGTCATCCCCTATCAAGTCCCCCAGCTCTTTGGCCATAGCCTGGTAAGCACTACACTCCACAAACATGCACTTATTATGCTCCGGTTCCTCATCCAGAAGGCTGTTCAGGTAGTGGTAGAAAGGAATATTTCTTCCTTCAACCCCAACTGAGGAATCCACGGTGTCAAGACCTTGCAAGTCGATGGGACTTCCAGCCTCTCCTTCACTAGGAGTACTTCCTGTAGTATAATCAGGAGAGTAAACATCTGCAAGAGATGGAAAACTGCTGTGGCTAGACGTGCTGAGAACAGCTGCTGCTGCTGCTGCCAAATTCTCGAAGGAATTGGAGCTCTGAAGCATAGCAGGACTGGCAGAGAGTGATCGATTCTGAAGGGAAGGAGAAGATGCTGTTTTCTTCTTAGCATCACCGCTCAACATGCCATCGAAAAGAGACGGACATGAATTCGAAGAGTCATACGCTAGGAGGGACAGCGACCTGGACTTCGGGCCTTCACCCTCTGGGAAGACAGAGAAGATCATCGGCTTCTTCTCTTGAGGTAGCGCAGCGAGCTCCGGAAAGATGGAAGAGAGCGACTTGAAAGCAGACTGCTCCTCCAAGGGGACTGGGGGAGAGTGCGGAGACTGAACCTCTGGGCCGGTTTTCCCCTGGCTAGGGGCGGAGATCAAAGAGCGCTTCTGCGTCTTTGGCATCTGTGTTTTTAGCCATGCCTGCTGCAGCTGCGCCGCAAGAGGAGACACTTCTCCTCCACCACTTCCTCCTGATCTACCATGCTTGCTTCCTGCCATACTTAGATTTCTTTTTTCTCGTCCTATTCTGTACCCTCCTCCTATGCTGTGTTCTCTCTTGCCGCACAACTAGTCCTAATTCTACTGCCCCTTTCTTTCTCTGCTCCGTGATACATACTACCAGAAGCTCGTACACCAAATCCCTTGCTGCTGCCGCTACTCTCTCTCTCTCTCTCTCTCTCTCTCTGAGTGCTTCTCTATCTCTGTCTCTGTCTCTATCTCTCTCAGCGTGCTTCTCTCTCTCTCTTTCTGAGGCGTAAAACCTGGCACCTGGCTGAAGGACAGTTCCAAACCCTGGCTTTCGCTTTTCTGTCTAGAAGCTCAATTTCTCATTTCAAAAGATCTCCAACCCGGATTCCCTCACTAACAATCCAGAAGATCGTTCAGCAAATCCTTTGCTGCTCATGCCGCTCTCTCTCTCTCTCATACACATAAAACACGAAAACAGTCTCTAGAACGTACCAGAGAACCGGCGTAAATCCTTCTTCTTCCTCCAAAACCGAGGTGAGAACTTACTGCTGAATTTCTTCTTCCGTTCACGTGCGAGAGTAACAGGCGAAGGCGATCACGAACGACACCGAAAGAAAGAAACTCGGAAGTGCTCCTTCCTTATCCCTACTACTCTCAAGTCCTTTTGCTACACCACAAAGATCTGGTCAGGGATAGTTTTTTTTATCGCCAGATTTTTCTCTGCAACAGCGGCCATAGTACGCACGTTCAACTTTCAGCGCACAGACGGATCGACTCGACGTCCGGGACCCGCAATGCCCATCCGTGACGGCGGCTGCAGCAATAAGCGTCACAGCCGAGAATCGTCCTCATCGTGCGCTCAGCGCTCGCACCACGATGCTTGTTTTGATCCACCGGAGAAAGTGCTTTTTAACCAACGGATTATTTCTTTCATACCCCGTCGTCGAAAAATCATGGTTGTTTTTATCCACAGGAGAAAGGGCTTGTTTACCGATGGATTATTTCCTTCATACCTTGTCGAAACGATGGTTGTTTTTATCCACCGGAGAAAGTGTTTTTTTACCAATGGATTATTTCCTTCAGTACCTCGTGGAAACGATGGTTGTTTTTATACACCGGAGAAAGGTCTTTTTTACCAATGGATTATTTCCTTCATTACCTCGTCGAAAGGATGGTTGTTTTTATCCACCGGAGAAAGGGCTTTTTACCAATGGTTTGAACTTCATACCTCGTCTAATCCCGAGGTCAAGGGAACAATCCGACCTGAAAACAGGGAGTCTTCCGCCAACAGCGTAGCGGCACCGCATTTGGTTAACTAAAATTGCTTAACTAGAGTTACTGCTGCTTAGGTCACTAATTAAATTACTGTTGATTAGTTGAACATTTAGTGGGGAATTTGGGACCAAAAAATACTGGTTTTTTTCTCACTAATTTCTTCACTAAATATTTTTGCTACCGTTTTTCTTCTTTACTAAAAGTGTCAGGACAAGTGAGGGGCGGGTATTTGTTTGTGTGTGTGTGTGTGTGTGGGGGTATATTTTTTAATATTTGGGTGTTCTTTGATTGAACCTTGGTTTTTTTGGGTTTTTTAATAAAACATTTGAAGTTTTCATTTGTAGAACCTTCAAACAAATTTCAAAATACCAAAATATCTACACTTTTTTTCTTAAATAAGAGACCAAAGCCAAGTAAAAGAGCATATCGTAGAATCTATTAGCATATTTTAAAAACACAAATGCCATACATATTTCAATTTTGTTGCATAAGTTTTGAAGAGGTAAATGGATTAGGTGTTGAGTACGATTATGCAAGTGACCCGGTTATTACACAAATGCTCATCTATGCATTTGTGTGTGGGTGGATTACAATTATCATTATTAGACATTTACATGTGTTAAGTGCGGAGGTAAAGGTGGGTCTATGAATTTTTAATTAATTGGATATGATCCAAGTCTCGCATTTTTGTCAAGTTCACTTCCGACTAACATATATGCCAAGTGTTGGTTGGGTATCACAATTTTATGATACATGTTGGTTTTCAATTTTAACAAAATAATTTAGAAAAGGGTTCGGTTTTCCCCCAAAAAAATTCTAAAATTTTTTTTTCAAGCAAGAGTATCGACATTTTTTCTAAAAACTTAAACCGGTTCTCACAATGTTGGTTTTTAGAAATTTGAAAACAGTCGATTACCCTTTGCCAATTCTCACAAACCAAGTATTACTTTTTTTATATTAAAAAATAATTTTCAAAATTAAAATTAAAATTAAATAATTTTTTATTTGAATTTTTTTAACAATGAAAAAATTTATAAGCAATTTTACCCCAAAAATTTCTAAAATAACCAACAATTTGTTTATTGAATTTTTATGCTTCAACAATTTCATCCTTTTCAAATTCCCCTTCAAATTCTTCTAATTCCTCTTCTCAATTTATACGCTTTTAAGGAATTCTACTAAATTAGATGGAGGTTTACATCCTATTTTAAGATCATCAAGCCAATTTTTGTTGACAAAAATCAACTTCTTTAAAATTTCAATTTGCCAATGACATTTCCTAAGGTTAGTAAGAATTCCAACCAAAGTAAATATCCCTTCTATTTTTATTTGGGATCCAACAATCCCCAAAATTTATCAAGCTAAAAGATCCAATTGTAGGATACATTGCTTCATGTTTCTACCACTATTGAAAAGGACATTTGATATTTTAACATCCAATTGATACCTCTTGAAAATCAATAGTCCCCTCTTGATAAGTTCTTATGCTAGTTCACTTACACTTGCATTCTGCTTTAATATATCCAAACTATAATCATGATAAAAAAAATATCTTGGTCAACAAAATTCCTCTTTAACCTCACAAAAGGATGCAAATGCTCATAAAATTTGACCAACATAAGATATAAGGACTTCCTACCATGTTCCTTAACAAAAGCAACACCTTATTCCCTTCCAACAAATGAACATATTATACGAAGGCTCTTATACCTAAAATCTAACATCAAAGAAATCAGATTATGGGCTTTTCTCTTATCATAAACCCTTAAGAATGAGAGGAAAAAATCCAACACATTGACTGCATCCCTTCTAATATTAAAAACCAACAAAGACAACTCATCACTAACAACTAAATCATCATCCATTAGGCTTTCAAATGAAAGAAGAATTTGATTTTCTTCCCTAAGTTTTAAACTTATGGAAATGGCAAAGTGTAAAGCATCACTAAGTAATTAATGTCCACACGACTAATTAATAACATGTTTTTGGTGTTTAAATATAAAGTGTAAAGCAATATAAGTTGCACCCAAAGGCCTCTAAATTGCATAAATAGAGTAAAACACGAGCAAGTTATGCCCTTTTAAAGATTTTATGATAAAAAATGAGAGATTCTCTTTTTCAAGCACATGATAGCCCATGAAAGTTTATTTGTTCACCTAAAACCAAACAATGATATGCTCTTTAATGGACATCTTTTTTCCTCGTCACCAAAATACATGAAAATATGAACAACCATTATTTTGAAAATGACCATTCAATTTTGACTATATGGTCATGATCTTCACAAAAACTAGGGCTAGTGAATCAACGGTAATGGATTTAGAAGGTCCCATTCACCAAACCCACCACAAGTTTGTGGGTGCAACAATGGGTGCAAGATTTCTTGGGTGTTCATCAGCAAAAAGACACAAGGAAGTCGTTAGGCAAGTTTGTCACCAAGAAGAGCACGTTAGTCACTAAGAAAAACATGTCACTATAAATAAACATGTCACTAGGAACATCACTTCACCAAGAATAAGAATGCGTCACCAAGAAGCAAATGCACCTAAATTTGCGTGCCTATTGCTATAAGTTATTTTGGTCTTCTAAGCATGTTCTTGAAACTATGACCTCGAAGCTCCATTGTTGTTGTATCTTATTTTAATTTTATGGGCATGTTTGTGTAACTCTAACCTTGAACCTCCATCGTATGATTATTGTTGTAACATATCATGGTCTTCTAGGCCTATTTTTAAAACTTTAAGTTCAAAGCTCCATTATTGTTATAACTTATCATGGTCTTTTGGGCATGTTCTTGAATCTTTAAGCTCAAAACTCCATTGTTGTTGTAACCTATTTTGGTCTTTTAGTCTTCTAGGTGTTCTTGAGGTGTTACCTCAACAAATTCAAACCCTTGGTTGTGCTTTTGAGGTGTTGTGTCAACAAGTTCAAACTTTTGGTTGTGTTTCTCATGATTTTGAAGTCCATGTTGGCCTTCCTGACTTTTTTTCCATGTTCTTGAGGTGTTTTTACTTTAGTTCTAACTCCAATGATCTTAGATCATGTTTTCCTTTGGTGATGGC
Organism: Sphagnum tenellum; assembly: GCA_963921925.1. Classification (NCBI taxonomy): domain Eukaryota; kingdom Viridiplantae; phylum Streptophyta; class Sphagnopsida; order Sphagnales; family Sphagnaceae; genus Sphagnum; species Sphagnum tenellum. The sequence goes on from OY998142.1 coordinate 3,033,812, forward strand.
CTTGATGGTGACCATATGTATTTTTAATATTTAGTCATCAAAGGGCAATAACTTTGTTACTCGATGCCCTTTTCCTTGCTACTTAACCTACATGCCCACTACTGAGCATTTCGTTGAACCTAGGTTGTGCATCCAAAATTGGCACCCTTGTACTTGCACAAATCTGCTCACAAATTTGCCTAAAGGTTTTGGTGAAATTTATCATTGACCTTTTGATAATTGTTGGAATATAAGTTGTAGATTTTGTTCTAACACTTTTTTCAACAATTCTTATAGTTGTTTTATCTATTACAATCCCCAAAATCATTGTTCTTTTGGCTTGTTTATCCTCTTTTCCCTTCTTTAATTTCCCCTACAACTAACTTGTCCATGGATTTTTTTTCCTTGGAATATTAAAATATTTAGTAGCAATCACAACACATGATTAAAAACTAATGGTTCCTTTCCCCTTGTGTGTATTGCATGTAAATGAGGTAGTGAAAGTAAGTCGTTCAACTTCATGGCTTCCTAGGTTAGATTTGGAGGATTATGGGTTTCTTGTACCAACTCAAGATTAACCTCACCTAGGTTTACAATCTCTTTTAATTGTTCTTCTATCATAGTAAGGTTCTAGGGCATGTCTACATAATAGCATTGGTCAATTTTTAACATGTTATTATAGTCTTAAGGTGTTATTTGATGGATTGTTGTTTCAACTACATGGAAAAGTTCTACAACATATTCTTCCCCCCATTGTTGACCTTGATTGCAATCAATTTCTTCATCTAATGTGTATTTTTCTTCACTTCCATGGTTGTTGATGTTTGTTGCAATGTAAATTGCTAAAGGCCGAATCTTGTTGTCATTACTTCAGGGTTGAAACACTAAATATTTATAGCCTTGAACATAGACTTAATGTTTTTCTTTGTGATAAATTAATGTATGGCCTAGTCTACCCATCCAACTAAAATGATCTTATAACATGGTTCCATTTTATTATTTCTAAATATTGTTGCATCCCTAAGCATTATTAATGTTGTTTTAAGTGGTTTGAAACAAGACACATTTAATGGTTGTAAAATATATGATGTATGGGATGGTAAGGCAATAATGTCTAACCCAAACTCTTGTGCATGTTCAATTGTTTTTAGGGTGACATGATTATCATGCCCATCTAGAACTAACAAGTGTCAATTAGTAAAAGACATTCCACTTGGAACAAACTTATTGGAAAATTTTAAGAATTCTTTGAACAAGAAAAAAATCCAAGCTCTCTTTTGAGTTACCATGTTAATTCTTGGTTTACAAAATTTGATGTAACCATCTCATAGTCTTTAACTTTTGAAAATGTAGAACCTTAGTAATTAAAACATTTCATGTAACATATATTATATGATTGATAATTAACCACTCTCGAGACTTAAGGGTGGTGCTATGAATTTAATTTGATCCTTTCTTAACTAAAACCCTTGCTTCAAATTGTTTACTAACCAAATGCTTGTTTGATCTAAATTGCATACATGATTTGCAATGTAATTGTGTTGGTTGTATAGTGATTGCAAGTTAGTGTAAAATGAATTTCAAGAAGTGGGTAGCAATCCCCTTGCTCTATAGAGTTCCAATCCTTATGCTTGTCAAATGTTAACTTATGGGTGTTTTACTAGCTATTTCTTAATATTCCATCTTAAAATGGTGTATCCTTTGTTTGTGTCAACTTTACAACCTTCATGTTTAGTTGTTGCAAGCTTATGGACAATCTACATTGTTATATAATTAAGGTCCACTTGATCATTGCAACATCCCTTTCTTCTAAACACAATTTTTGGCCCCATCTTCCTAGACCTTGTTTTTCTATTCAAGTGGTCAATAAATGAACTTAAAATAATGTTCCATGACATTCTAGCCCTCTTTAAAGAACATATCCCTCTTTTAACATCCATTGTTATTTCTAATGTTTCATTTGTCCACATGTCTTTCTTACTTGCTATAAGCATATGATTTATTTGTGGTGGTTTTATTTTAGTTTGTGATTCATGAACATGGGGGATATTTTCCTTATCCATTACTTGCTAGTTAATTAAGCATGATATTTCATTACCTTCAAAACACATTCAAATTCATGATTATTATTGTCTTTTGAGTCCCAACCCCCAAGAATTTAATGGTGTGCATTTTGGCCCAACTAATGATATGCCTTTCTCTTTCATGTACACACCCCAAGAATCCAAAAATTGTAATAAGTTTGCAAATTTATATATTGCATGTTCAAGTAATGTAATTGTCGCAACCCTAGCCTTGGGTTCGCAAAGGTGTGGGCCAAGAGTGAAGCTCGGGAATCACATTTCATGCTCCTGGGAATGTAAGAGGTGTGAGGGAATGAACCCACACACTCCCAAGTGGGCTCCCACTTTGGGAGTTAGTGTCCCACTTGATTTTTAAATCTTTAAAGGGCGATTTTAGGGATCAAAATTCCTCTTTTATACCATTGAAAATCTTTTGAAATGTAGATGTCTAAAATGGGTTCGCATGATCCATTTGGATACTTAAAACATAAGTTATGGTCAAAAGAAAGGTTAAAAGTCAAATTGCCAATTTGACTTTCGACCACTAAAAGTCAGAAATCGCTCTAATTTACTTACGTGTAGTTAGCGTGCCACATATTGTTGGAAAACTCTTGACAAGGGCTACAACGTTTCTTTGGACCACACCTCAATAAGGGGTCTACACAAAAAGTTATGGTCTCCCAAAGTCGTGGGAGTCCTTATTTCTAGAATTTTAGGATTCCCAACTTGGGAGTCGTGAGACAAAATGACATTTTGGTGCAAGCTGCATGGTTAAGCACAGAGAATACTATAAAAGGGAAGGTGGTGGCTTCCCCCAAGTCCAAGCCGTGGTGAATCTTGCGAACTCGTGTTTGCTCATGGCTTATCCATCCACTAAAAGTGCTCTAATTATACACTAACCAACTTCTTGTTTGGTTTGTGCAAGTCCGTGTGAATAATTGATCCGTTTGTCATTCATCCTAGTCCCCATCTCGGAACTCCAACATGCCCCTCTACCTTTGAAGTGTTGGGAACCAAGGAGCATACCCCAACTCCTTATCCTTTTATTGTCTTCACCTTGGACTCATAGTTGAATCTATCAAGGAGCTTGGGGGTGCGTTTACAATAGTAGAATAGATGAAAGTATAGAAATATGTAAAGTCCTTCTACATTAAATCAACATTTTTTTGTTGATGTATAGGTTATGGAAAAATATATATATGAATGATTAATATGAGTTAATTGATCCTTTGATTTCTTGAATCTCCTTGATCTAACATTTCAAACTACAGATTATTGAATTCAACAATAGTCTAAATATTTTTTAAACCTTTGGTTGTAAATATGATCTATGATTTCTATCCTAGACTCTAATAGTAATCTTTCTTCTATTGGTTCTATCTTGAGATTTTTTTACTACAAATCTACCTTTGGATTTGGCAATTGATTGTCTACTTGTTCAACTTTCATTTACAATGCTAAATTTTACACATCTACCCTAAAACCTAATTGTTCTTCATCTAGTTTTTTCCCTTTCTCCTTAAGACCTATCTTTTGCAAGAAAAACTTCAAGCTTGACCTTTTTTATTCTACACATTTTATTTTCACTATAGATTTGAATTGCAATTAACATTAATATTGCATTTCAATAATAGGACTTAAGAATTATAAACAAAGTTGAAAATGATCTTCAATTATAGCTCGTAAGGAGTACATACTCAAAAGAAAAGATAGATAATAACAATGAGATGCACTTTTAAGTTGATCGTTGCATGTGTTTAAACTTATTATGGTGTTGGGTTTTTTGAAAGTAATGCAAATTGCAAAAATTTAATAAGAATTTTGAAGATTAAACCTTTGGAAGGTTAATAATGAACTTGTTTGGAAGACTCAAAATTTGATTTCCTTATAATCTTGGTGCATTATATCCTTGTTAGGATTTAATGTTAATTTATGAAAAGTTGCATGCCCATTAATTTGACAATCAAACCCCCATAACCAAACATTCTCTTAATTGTTTGTCTTGGTGATGTTTTGTGAAAATGAATCCAACCCACCATTAAACCAAACATTGCCTTTGAAAAAACCATTTGAGATTTTTTGTTAAACTAATCCTAAACACGCATATAACCAAACAACTTTTTTTTGACATGAGTACATTTCTTCTTATTTGTTTTCACTTATGCACATGAAAATGTGCCCATAGATTTCCATCACTAAACATGTGTAAACATAACAACTATGGTAAAATTTATTAATTTTGTCACTTTCTCACACTCATAACTACACACAAAAGCAAATTATGTGTGGGTCACCTAAATTCACTAAGCATCTTTTTTGAAGACCAAGCCTTCAATGACAAGAATGTTATTAAATGCTAACAAATGAAGAAGCTTGAGTTTTCTAACTATTCTTTTCATTAACATTATTTTTGTCACTCAAATTTTTCCTTTTGAATTTTTAACAAACTATGAATTTTTTTCAAGTTTCATTTTTTTGTAATGGGCGTAATTTTTTCAAATGATAAAACATTTATAAATTAATATGGTATATTATCTTACCCTTTTGTTGGCACATAAACAAAACATTGGTTCCCCATGAATTAAGAAAATCATGACCAATAAAAATATATAAAAACCTTGTTAATACAATCCCCCCATATTTTTTATTTATTTTTCAAATTTGCAATAATGTTCAAGTGGCAATCATTCATAACTACAATTAACCAAATTTGGCGATATTCCAAATATGAAATTAAAAAATCTTAAGCACCTTTTCATATTGAAGGCAATTGTGGCAATTCTTAAATTTTAAAAAATTGTTGAATTGTTTTTCTAAAGAGGAAATTTGTGATAGAATATTAGATTTCAAAACATTTTTTGGCAAAATGGTGAATATTTGGCACAAAAACATCATTGCCCTTGATGTTTTAAATTCTTTGGGCATCTTTGAAACTTGTTATCTTTTACATAGCATGCCATACAATAGCCATTCAAAAAAACATATATAATACTTGAGATGCAGATAAAACTAGTAATTTTTTTTTGTTGCATCATTGCCTAGCATCCAAAGAGGATTTAGCACTAAATGGTGAAATGTTTTTAGAACCTATCTAAATAGTAGAAAAAGTAGTTTCAAGAATGCTACCAAACTAAAAATAGAGTACAAATGGAAAATGGAAAATGGAAATTTTTCTTCAAAATTTGGATTTTTTTCAAATAAATAAATAAATAATGATTGAATGTTCCCTTTTATTTTAATTTCTCACATTTTGGTGAATTTTTGCACCAAAAGAAAGTTGCATAAAACTCTTTTAATTAGCTTGTGTTGATTTTCTTTGTTACCCAAAGGTCTCAAAATTTCTAGGAGATTCCATCTGTGTATTGATTTTCTAAGGACCACTACTTGTTTTAATGAAACATGATTATAATAAATAATAATTTTGAGATTTCATCCCTAGCGTGGCTGACTTTTTAACGACACCAGAAAGAAAGTTGGGCATGAAATGGTAAAAGAGGGGCTCAAACTGGGGATCACTTTAAAAAGATAACCTTACTAAAGTTATGAGTAAAGTCATCCTCTCTTTCACCCCCCCCCCCCTGATCCCCTCTTTCAGTGGTATCCGCAAAGTAAGGAAACTTTATTTAACTCTGAGTATGAAATGCTGAAACTCAGCATTTAATGCCACAAGGTTCGAGGAAAAAGGAAAGAGGGGATGAAACTCAAGTTACTACCAAAATTGGTGGAAAAACTAGTTTGGGTCCCAGTTAGTTATTTCGTTTCTGTAAAATTTTCATTCCCAGTTACACGTTTGATGCCCTATTATATTATGCCTAAACTGGCCGTTTCGCGCCCACTAATCGCCTGACTTTACTTTACGGATAACTTTAATATCTTTACACAAAACTAGGTTTGAACTTTGAACCAGTGTTGGTCTGGTAAATTCACCTTGTGAAGAAGTTGATTGGAAAACTTTGTGCAAGTCATTCATTCAACCAAACACCTTATATTCTAGTGTGCTTTTTTTTTTTTTTTTTTTTTTTTGGGCCTGGTGATTTTTTTTTGTCAAATGAGGATTTTTTTTTTCTTAAATGGTGAAGTGTTTGTTGGGTTTTATAGTTGCCAAAATGTTGAAAAGAAAAATAAAAAACTAAAAATGGCCACACTCTATATTAAAGTTCCAGTGTGTTGCCAAAAAGGGCACTTAAATTTTTGAATTTTTTCTTTTTGATAGCCAAATATGACTAAATTGTCTTATGATGATCACAACTTCAGCTACATCATGAAATTGAAAAATCAAAATAATGAAAAAATAAATTAAAAAATAAATTATATATATATATATATAAGAAAGAACAGGCACACATATACACACAATTTAATTGTCAATGTTCTCCCTTTATTTGATATTTTCCAATACCCAAAATGTCAAAACCAGCTACCAGTTTTCAATTTTGCTGACATACACTTAGTTTCAATGGCAACCTAAAACCTAACTTGAAATCCTTGTCATCAAGGATGAAAGTTGCCCACATCTGAGGCTAGGTGTGGATGAAAAAGTCACCAAAAAAGCCAGTATTTCAGGCTATATATGGATGAATTTTTTTTGCTATCCACCTGTTGAGTAGGTATTTAGGGCTATGTATGGATGAAAAGAAATTTAGCATCCACCTGTTGAGTAGGTTATGGATGTAAAGGTAGTCAGTTATGTCCAGAACTGGTGTGAGACCGGTGGTTGTTGTGAATAGTCCAGGATCAGGACTATTCCAGGAAAAACAATGAAATTATTTTGTTAAGGTTGGATGAAAATATAGATCTATAGTAACAACAAAACCTTTGATTAAAAAAAAATTGTTTGTATATTGAATTATTTTAATTTAATAATAATAATAAAAAGATTCTTCACTAATGTGCATTAATTTTCAAACTCCAATTTGTTTCATTAGGTTTTTTTTGATATTTTTAAAACACAAGTAATCATGAAATCTACTTTTTGTATTGTGAAAATTTTGTTTCAAGTATGTAAAACATGTTCTAAATAATTATAAAGTAGAACTTTTAGAAATGTGCAATGATCTTCAAATTTTAACTTAGTGCATATATATTTCATGGAACTTTTTGTATGAATTATGTTTGAATACAAATTAATTGATAATCTTTAAATATATTTTTTATTTGCTTTGAATTTTATTTTATTTTTACAATTAGAAAGAATATTCTTATAAATTCAAGAGAGGGAATGGATCGGATATCACCATACTTCTACCCAATTTTATGTCATTTTATTGCTTTTATATGAATGGTATGGAAATTTTATGGAAATATTTCCTTCTTTCCTACTTTATCATGCTTTCACTTGATACTCAACATGATTTCTTTTTGCCATTTTTGGTATTCCACAAGGATTTCATATGCATTAAAAAGATAAATGGGCCCACACATGTGAAATTTCAAGTAAAAATTTACTTAAACCTCTACTTAGAGATTGTGACACTTTGTTGCAAATACCATTATTCTTTCTTTTGTCAAAAAAATTCCCCTAATTTAGACTCAATTGATTTTATCCATTTGAAATTATAACCCATCAAACAACTACCTTAGGTGGTCAAACCCATGGCCACTTTCAAAATTGTTGTGGGTTTCAAATCAATTTGTCACAATTATATTGCAAATTATGTATATCCTTTTTTTTGTTGATTCATTTAATTGAAATTTGCAATTACAATCTTGCATATTTTTAAAACGCTTGAAGATCAAATACATTGATCCTAATTATATGAAATTGCATGCACTTTCCTATTTGCTCATTTGCAATTGATATGCATTTATTTTTATTTGATTTTGATGTACATGTGTTTTAGATTTTTTTTTTTAAACATTTTTTTTGAAAAAATATGTGTATTTGTCTATCCATGTGAAACCTAGATAGTTACCTCTTAAGACCTTTACTAGGCAAACATACACATGTACCTCACACCCCTCTACAAACTTTCCTAGGTAGGATGTCCTTTCACAATTGCCCATGAATCTATTTATGGGCTGAAATCACATTTAATGTACAAAAATGGAACTATGGCTACTAATTTTTATTATTTTTGAAAATTACTGTAATCAAATTGTAACTAAGGGTTATTTTATGTACCTACCCATCTCCCTTTTATCAACAAACATGTCACCATAGCAACAACAACAACAAAACCAATTGTAATGTTTGTAAATTCATAAGCATCTCAATTAGTTGTCATGAATGTTCTTAATTACTAATGAATTTTGAACATTATCATTTGCCATGAAGGTCATGAACATGTTTTCATAACTTTGCTGCAAATGGACATGTTGATAAACCAACTTTGCATACAAAGATATTGACTTTTGAAATTTAATTGTTAAATGGTTGATAGACCTAATGCATGTGGATTGTTATTATTATTTCAATTGGACCCAATTTTAGTAAACACCTCATTGAATTAGTGAAGAAAAGATGCAACATTTGAACAATTTTCAACATACTTGAAATGGAATGTTATGGGGGGTGGAAGATCAAAACACACAAGGTCAATCATTCAAAATTGTGGACTCTACTTAAAGTGCATTCACACTTGATGATAGGGACTCTAGTGTTGAATTCCTTAACATCATGTTACTCATTTAAGATTTAAAACTTACTTAACATGAAAATTTTATGTTAAGCTTACTTTCCACTTAACATTGAACTACCACATATTTAAATGGCATGCCACCTAGGATGCCACCTTGATTTTCATTTAACCCTAACTCAACATCAAGTGTGAATGCACCATTAGTTGGTTAGTAATGAAAAGTGAAATTAATGATTCCATGGTTTCAAGAAGGTGATGAAATAGGGGATGGGTTGAACTTGGGAGTACAACACATTTAATTGTGCATTGTATTTAGTTGGTTAATAATGAGAAATGGATTCAATGACATGTTTCAAAAAGGTAATGAAATAGGGGATGGGTTGAACTTGGGAACTAAAAAAGGTACTTGAATTAGTTGCCCCATGGAATTATCTTTCCTTACATTCATGAATCATGGCTAAATGCCATTAATGAAACAAATGGAAACATAAATATTGGATATTTATAGCACAAAAGGGTTCATATCAATGTTGGGCGGGTATCACAAATCCCTTCAGGCATTAACCTAGCATCAAAGTTTGAACCCCTTAGGGTATCACATTGAGAGAAACCTTACTTGAAAACTGAATCATGGATACAATGAGAACCAGATGGTGATGACCAACTAAATTTCTAAAAAATAAAAATAGTGAGACCCGATTAAGGTTTGACCCCTCACATGAGTAAAGGCTTCAAGAAAATCCTATGTGAAAAGAATTGAGTTAAGTGGAGGCGCCACATTCCAAAGGCCACTTCCAAAAATCCTTAATTTCTTTTATAAAATGCATTTTTTCTCCCCTAGTTCTTCCTTTTGCATTTTTTTCACTTGTGTTCACAATGGTTGGGCGTTGTGCATGTTGTGTTTTTTGGTATTTTTGTGTTGTTTAGATTTTGGAGTTTAGAGTTTGGATTATAAAGTTTAAATTTTTATTTTTTTTAATCTTTATTTTTTTCCTCGCCTTTCTTCACTTTCATTTTTTTTTCCTTTTGTTTTTCCCTTATATTTTTTCCTTTGAACCTATTATCTTGTTGCCTTGCCTTGCTACCTCGATCTGTTGCCTCATAGCCTCATCATGTTGTTTCAAATTGTTACCTTGCCACCATACTATGCTTTATGTTGCCTTGTCACTTCGACCTACTACTTCAACCTAATGCCTTGTTGCCTTGTTGTGCTATGTGTTGCTTCGAATTGCCTCACTACCTTGAGCTATCAAACTGCCTTTGCTTTGATTGCCTCACTTACCTTGAGCTATCAAACTGCCTTTGCTTCTCATTGCCTCTCGTTGCCTTATTATTTCATTGCCTTTGCCTTTCACTAACTCTTGCTAACTTGTTGCCTCGAGCTGCTTCACATTATTTCGCTACCTTCCTACCTTGCACTACCTTCCTGCTTGGTTGCCATCACACCTCAAATACCTCTTAACCCTCAAATGTAAACACGGTCAAATAGACAAAAAAAAATAGTCCACCTAAAATGTAGTTTTTAAATGATAATTTTAAATATATAAACACATGAAAGTATATTGAAAACTTGTGTAAGTAAAAATATGAAAAAAAATGGCCCTCCATTTAGTTTATGGTAAGTCGAATACAAAATTTGAATGTTTGGTATCATAAATTAAATGAAAAGTAGATTTGAACCTGATTGGGTCAATTTGGTGTTCAAACTTATTTTTACATTAGAAATTTTATGCACTATGATTATAACATGCACAATTTCATAGTACACAAGTTTTTTTTAAGGCTTTCATAACTTGAAAATAAAAACGTACAATATTTCATTTACTTGCAACCCATTTTGTAAGATCATACATTTCTTGCAAGTAAATGCAATTTTGTAAAATTTATTTAAATCTACATGAAAATGTTCATCTCTCAACTTTATAATATTAAAGTGAAATTTATCTTCATATTAATCATTGTATAAATTAATATTTCTGCTTTCAATGCATAAATTTTTTTGTTTATTTGTAATTTTTTGTGACAAGGAATGTTTTTCGTCTACTTGGCCATGCCTACACCTCCCCCCCCCCCCCCCCATTTGTTGTTCCGTTGCCTTGCTACCTTGTTGTCTTGTGTTGGTTGGTACTTCCCTCCTCCTTCCTTTTTTGCAAGGAGGAAATTAGAGCTTGGAAAAACAAGTTCTCCAACAACTAGAAAAGGTTAATTATTTCATTTATTTGTTCTCTTCATGTTTAGTTTTCTTTTGTGTGTTTTCTTTTGTTACGTAGTTTTTTTGTTTTAGATTTATTTTCTATTTTATTCTTTAAAAAAAAAAACTTAAATGTAAATTTTATTTTTTTTGTTAATCTGCAATATATCCATAAACTCAACTTTTATTTTTTATTTTTTATCATTATAGATTTTTATAATTTTAATGAAAGAAAAATGAATGATTTGTTTCCATAACCTTCAACCCCATTGTTGGTAAATGGTTTTTTCAAAATTCATAACCCTTAAACCCATTTTTTTTGTAAATATTTTTTTAAAACTCTAAACCTTTGTGAATATTTGATTTTTTTCTTTATTTTTGTTTTTGAAAAAAGTGGGAATTATTTGTTAATAAAGTTTGTTTGAAAATCTTGTGCCTTAGCTCTAGAAATACTCTTATGAAAACTACCAATGGACTAGTCCTCTACATATGAAAATGTTGTAGTTGGAAATAATGAGACAATTGAAATTTGTATGAATGATGAAATTATGGAAAAAAAATGTAAGTGTGTAAATAGAAACAAAACAAGAATCCAAAAAATGAAATAAAAGAACAAATGAAAATAAATCTTTAAAAACTACATGCACAAAAAATTGTTGGTAAACCACATGGAAAATTATCTTTGTGTTGGAATTTTTATTGTGTCAATGATAATATAGAAATTGACCTTGAGAATACACAAATCATGTGTTGTATCCGTTGTTATTAAAAACCTATTATAGGAATAAATTCAAGAACTCAAGCAAGGCAAGGATTGATTTCTTATCAAAAGACAAATGGAATAACTTTTCTATAAAAACATGTGGATGCAGAACACAATGTTATTGCAATTTTTTTTTAAAAAGAAATATTTTTTTGTTGAAAGGAAAAGGAAAAAAACAATTAGCAAAGAAAAGAATGATTGCGTTTGGTGGATCAATTTCTAAATTTTTTTCTATCAAAGATTCCTTTTTAAAAAAGGATGTGTTGTAATGAGAAATTAAGTTACCCCAACTTGTGAGCGCCCATTGATCAGGGAAGTTAATTGGCACATCATTGAGCCGTTTTGTGTCTATGACGGCTGCCTTTGCATTACATCTGCATGGGAAGTGCCGCTTGGTTTGTGTGAGGTGTTTTGTTGGGAGATTTGCATGATGGCTGCTATTGAATTGAGGCTGGATGGCGGCTCCGAGTTGTGATCTAAGTCGGTGTTGCAATTATGAAATGGCGGTTTAGAAGCGTAAAGGAGAAGACAAGGTGATTTGGAGGAGGATAGTAGAGAAAAAGAAGAGGAATTAGTCCAGAAAGCGATAGAGAGAGGAAGGAAGTAGAGAACAGAGTGCATTCGGCCGTTGGTTAGTTGCAAGATCTTCCGCTGCGCTGGTAGCTAGACATGGGAGTGCAATCAAACCCAGAAGCTGGGGTGAGAAAGAGAGAGAGAGAAGCATCTTTTAGAGGAGTTGGATCAGCAATGTGGATAGTCAAGATTAGAACTACAGACTGATAGAGCAGGTCCATCTGAGCTGTTGGATTTTGTATTTTCAGATCAGTGAGATCGGTCTGTTTAGTGAAGCAAACGATGTTGTGACAGATGCAATCGAAGCAACGTAGCAAGACTCTGTACATTTCCGGTGAATGTAATGCAGGCTTGGTATCCATGATTGTGGTCATGGTTGAGAAGCAGAGTCAGAAATGAGAGAGCATGAGGAGCTGTGAATTGTTTAGGCTCTGAGGAGAAGCATTCTAAGGTCATGGGTGAGTCTGGGTCTCAGAGTATTGTACGTAAGAAGATCTGTTATACGTCCTGGGTGTCCGTCGTTTGAAGGAACCCTCTCTTTTGGTTATAGTGCCACAAAAAAAATAGAAGACCTAGGTCTTTTGATTGTTAATAACAATTTACCATTTAGTTTGTGGAGAGCATGTGGTTGAAAGGTTTTATTTTCAATTTGTGTCAAAAATAAAATTTCCCTTCTAGAAGGTAGTTTCATAAGAGATATTACAATGGTTAGTTGAGAAAACAAATCAACATTATGTTCTTCCTACATTGGCAAATTATTTTTCTATAATAGCTAGCTTTGATATTTGGATGTCTAAGGGAGCTTATGATGTCTTTGCATTAGTGATCAATTTTTTGGGCAATGATTGGTAGCCAAAACATATAACTATTGGCTTGTTTGAGGCAACAAAAACTAATGGTCAATCATTAGCTAGAAGTATAACAAAGTTATCGGAAAAATATGGTTTAAGGAAAAAAATCATTGCTTATGTCAAAGATGAGGGGTCAAATCTCAATGCAATGACCATTGTATTATATGTTGTTGTAAACTGTGAATCTTTTGGTTTAGAAGAAAGTTTTCAAGGCACTTGCTTTGGGCATGTTTTTTCAAAAGCATGTCAATATGGCACTTCATAAAAAAATGTGTGTAAGGATTTGAAATATGTTTTTGTTAAGTCTACTCAATCAAATTTGAAGAAGTGCATCATTTGGCCTCATAAATCTAGAAAGAGAAGGCATGAATGGAATGAGGCTTGTGTTGAAATTGGCATTCGCCCTAGAAAATTGAACATTCTAGTGAAAACCAAATAATCCTTTTTGTTTCATTATTATTTCAATACTTTACAATTTTTGAGGTTTTGAATTATACAAAATAATTAATCTTTTCAATTATTGGTTGTGTTACAAGTTTGTTAATAAGGTCATTATGTTTCAAAAAGCCTTATAATTTTGTTCTGCCATTGTGCTTTACTATAGCAAACAAATTGTTGTGAGAATCATTGGTTGAATGCCTCCACCTCTAACTTGGCACAATTTTTAGATTATAGTGGATTGTTTTTCTCCAATTGTTTATGCTGCTATTCTTAACTAGTCTCGTGGACATTGCCTCCTCAGTGATGTTTTACTCTGTGCTATTTCCATGAGTTTGAAATTGAAGGAAGAAAACAAATTTATTCCTTCATTTGAAAGCCTAATGAAAGATGATTCCATTGTTTCTAATGAGTTATCTTTGTTGGCCTCTAACATTAGAAGGGAGGTAATCAATGTGCTAGATTCTTTCCTTTCAGTTTTGAAAAATTATGAAAACATGAAAACTCATAATATGATTTTTTTAATGTTAGACCCCAAGTTTAAGAGTCTTTGTATAATATCCTCATTTGTTGGAAAGCAACAAGGTGTTGCTTTTGTTGAGGAATATAATAGAAAATCCTTGTATCCTATGTTCGTGAAATGCCATGAGCATTTGCATCCTTTTATAAGGTTAGATAATAATTGTGCTAACCAAGATATTTTTGAGTAGGATTACAATTTGGATATTTTTGAGCAAACTTCAAACACAAGTGAACCAATAGAAGAGCTTGTGAAAAAAGAGTTGTTAATTTTCAGGAGATTTCAATTGGATGTTTAGGACATCAAATGCCTTATTCAGTAGTGGCAAAAACATAAAACAATGTTTCTTATAGTTTGATTTTTAGCCCAATAAATTTTGGGTGTTGTTGGAACTCAAATTGAACCATAAATATATTTTTCTTTGGCTGGAATACTTACTATGTTTAAGAAATTTCCTTTGCAAACTAAAAATTTAAAGAAATTGATATTTGTCAACAAAAACCAGCTTAATGATTTAGAATAGGTTGTGTGTCTCCATTTAACTTATTGGAGAAAGGGACATAGATTTAGAAGAGGAGTTAAAAGAGTTTGAAGGTGAATTTGAAAAGGATGAAGTTGTTGAAGTGTAAAACTTCAATAAATAAAATATTACTTAGTGCTAAAAGGCTCTTGGTAACAAATGTTTGTAATTTTTTCATTAGTAAGAAAACTAATAAAATCGAGATCTTTTTGTAAAATAATTTTAAGTGTCTGAATTTTTTAGTAATAACCAATTAATAGGTAATACCCAATTTGTGAGAACTGACATATTGAGAACCAGTTTAATTTTATAAAAAATATATTGATACCCTTGCCCAGCATATAGATTTTAGGGGGAAAAAACCAGTGAAAACTGGACCCTTTCATAAATTGCTTTATGAAAACCAGATCTGGTGTGTAATCATAAAAATGTGGTACCCACCCAACACTAGTTCATATGGATGAATGGGACCCCCTTTCTTTACCTTTATGTTGTTAGCCTTGTCCATGCTTCCTTGTAGGCCATAAAGGACCCATTTCCCTAAAATGGATATATTTCTAGGATACAATATACTTTTTGTAAAGAAAATAGATGCATTTAATTTCCCAACTAGCCTATGGTGAATGGTTCAATATTGAGTCATTCACAATTTACTAGAACTAAATCTTTTAAAAAACATTGGGGTGTATTTTTGGTATAGTTGGAAAGCCTTCAATGAGTAATATTTTATACATAACATTTGGACCAAAAATGTGAGCGATGTTGAATTGTGAGTAGAGAATTCGTTAAAAAAATTGAACTAAATTACAAAAAATTGATTTTGAAAAGAAAATTTAGTTGAGTAATGAGTTCACACTTGGGTCAACAACATAGACCACAATAGTAAATATGACAATTTGAATGTCAATAACTTTCACTCTATTTTTGATGTATAGAACATACAATATTTTATTTCATGCCCAAGTTTTAAAATCTTCATCTAGTGAATTTTGAATTCTTAGTATTGTTTAACATAACAACAATTCACCACTTTATTTTGTATTCCCTAATTAAATACTATTGTCTTCCCCCCCCCATTATTGTCTCCACCCACCCCAAAACTACCTATATACCTTACCCTATATACTTTACCCAAAATTATTGTTGTGGTTATCTATTAAAATAAAGGAAAGGTTTGATGTGTCCCACACTACATTTGCGTGCCAAAGGTGATTTTCTTCGATTTGGAACTTTCTATTATCTCGCCAATATGAAAGTTTCCCCCACTTTTCCATTCATAAGTACAAAGTTTCTCCCCTTCCTTCCTCATGGTACAATTTGGTCTCACTTTGACACATTTGGGCTCAAAACCCTAAGTCATAGCTTTTGTTGGGTAAGTGTGAAAAAGCTATGACTAGGGAAGAACCACTTGTTAGCACTAGAAACTACACCGAAGTTTATGAATGAATACACTAGTAGCCACATAAAAATGTCACTTGTCCTTTGGAAACATAAATGGGTCATTTGTTATTGGGTCCTCTTCTGAAAGGAGATGTCCATTGTCCCTTTGGCCAAAGGCCTCTCTATGTTTTCATATACTTGTGCGTTCTCCTGAGGTTTGGGAACACCCTCGGAGCTCACATCCTTGGGTGCCCCTCCCTCAAGAGAAACACACTTCTGAAGGAACCTCCCTTACAACTAAACACTAACATGGCAAACAAAATTGAACTCCAAATCTTCGACTTAGTAAGGTGGGAATGTCCAACCAATGTGTCACACAATTGCTTTTATAAAATAGTAGTGTGCCAGCCGACTTATTTTCACGGTCATCAAACTTGGGGGGGCGGGGAACAAGAAAGCATTTCGAAAATTAAATTTTATGCTAGGCACCATGAATGGGCATGAGTAATTTTCTGCATGAGAGAGGAGACTGAGGTCCAAGGTCCAAATGAAATAGAGCAATCCTATTGGATGAGAGCCATAAATTGGACCCATGGCAACGTTCAACAACGCAAGGGTTCAATATGCTACATATATTTTTCATTGCTCCTACGGGTACAACTACTATAATTACTCTCCAACCTTGTGCATTAAAAATTTGAGTTTCAGCATTTCATACCCAGATTTTATAAAACTTCCTTGCTTTTGCAGGACCTCACTCACAGAGAGGATAGTGAATGAAAAGAGGCCCAAAGACAGGGTGAAGACAGGATGACTTTAAGGAAAAACTCTAAAGCCATGTGTGTCTAATCTTGTGCAAGTAAACCATGAAAAAAAATTTAATGTGCTTCTTGGTGGACTTAGTGCAAACATATGTGGATTAGCAAATTGATCATGGGAAAACATTAGGGTACAACTACCCATTACCAGTGGCTGACTAGAATTTTGAGTGTATTGCATCAAAAACCGAAAGAAGCCATTTTAACATTGTAATAACTTGTTGCAAGTCTGGCCTAAAAAACAGAAATGAATTAAAGTTATCCGGAAAGTCCTCCCCAGTTCCATCCCCTGTTTGGATTTCGTCCCCTTTTTTATTATCTGTAAAGTCCCCAGAATTGGGGGTGAAATTTCAAAACTGAGGATCAGAGCAGAAAATAGGGGGTGAGATGGGATGTGAACCTTTTTTTGGGGCACTTTCTTTTCTTGTTTGGGCAGACTCAATGGGATTTTCGTTTAAACTTTATTTGGCCCCCTTTTTTTTTTGGCATGGACTCAAAGGGACTTCTTTTTAACCTTTTTTGGCACCTTTCTTTTTGTTTGGGCACACTTGAGGGACTTCTTTGAAGGTTTCTTTTTGCCATTGTTTCCTTTGGGCACACTTGACCAAATTCTACCATGCTTTGTTGCCCTTTTATTTAGGGTTTATTTATTTTAGGGTCTAGATTTAGGATTTAGGGACATTAGGGATCGTTTTTAGAGTGATTTCTTGAGTGTTTCTTCTACATCATGGCTTCTTCCTCCATTAGGGCTTTTCATGGCATCTTCAAGTCCAATAGTTCTTCATCAAGTAGTGATGAAGAGATGTTCTAGAAGACACATAAGCAACATCAAAGGGTGTTTATAGCATTGGTGGGTGACACTAGCACATTGGAGCTCTTCAACATGAATGGATTGGAGTTGGCTGCCATGTCACTTGACTAAAATGTGGGGGGTTGGGATGTGTTCACGACGATGCAAGCCATTCCAAGTGATGATAAGCAACAACCATAAAGGGCCTGAAGGCACTATAGATAGTAGGCAACAACCACAAAGGGTTTTAAAACATTGTAGATAGTAGGCAACAATCATAAAAGGTCTATAGGCACTGCAAATAGTAGGCAACAAGTACAAAAGGTCTGCGAGTGGTTATGGGTCTTTTTCAAGTCTATAAAGGACAATAGTTATTAAAGGACAATAGCTACTACATGACAATATGCACACTAAAGGTAGTTCCTACTTTCAAAGTCTTTCCATTATTCTTATTATTTATTTTTTATTCAAAACCCTTTCCTTGTTGGTAATTAGGTTCTCAGATCCCGTAGTTCTACAAATGCCACCCATAGGTCATGGTTCAATGGGTGGAAAAATATGTATTTTATGAATAACATGGTGTTCATGAACCATCATGGATTATTATCATTTGAGATTTCCTTTGACTTAGATGAATAATAGTTCAATGGGTGGAAAAATATGTATTTTATGAATAACATGGTGGCCATGAACCATCATGGACTATAATCATTTGAGATTTCTTCTGATTTAAATGAATAATAGGTTTCAACACCAAAAACATCCAATTTGAACTTTCTTGTCAATGTTGTTTGCCCCACACCATCACAACAAAAAGGCACAATCAAAGACAACATTGAGGATATTTCATCTAGAATTTATCATCAGTAATATAGTGTAGAGCCAAATTTTAAAAAAATTGATAGCCACATGAAGAAAATATCAACAAAACTCATAGTTTTATTCCAATTTCACAAATTCATTGAGCCTTCCATTCATGTGTATCCACCCCATGAAATGATTAATTCAACTTAAGTAAGAATTAAATCTGAGCATCATTGCATTGATTGATTTTTTCTAACTATAGCTATTGTTACCACCACCTTAGAAGACACGCAATAGAACATTCAATATACAACATGAATTGCAAGCTCCCAATAAACATGTGAAATCCCAAAATCCCTTTCTGTACAACTTTGATGATGTTGAAAACATAACTAGATGGCACAAAAAATGAAAACAAAATCTAGTATAACACCTTGACCATCCAATTCCAACTTTGAAGATTATCCCAATCATCTACATAATCTTTTTATCATCATGTCTTGTTACTTGTCTAAATAGAATAGACTTGCAAGATATTCATTTAGACTGTGAGTAATGGTTTCCCAAACTAACTTTCAAATGTTGCCACATCATTGACAACATATACTCTTGGAGAACTTATTTGGAACTAGCCGTCAACTTTTTCACATAGTTGATACTATGTGTCAATTAGCTTAGAACACCGACATAACATAGAAAGCAAATCCAAAATTGGCTTAATTGACTTAAATCTATTCCCTTAATTCAAGATTGATGGTTTTTAAGTTTCAACCCCCCCTTGAATGCTAATATTTTTTTTTGTGGATTAAAAAATAATTCATTCCTATCTTTGACCAAACTCAAGGCTCCCCCTATAGATGGAGAGCCTCCCCTTTTAGCACACCTATGTAGATGAAAAGGGGACAACTTTGGCCAAAACACATGGGTTTGAAGTCAAGTGTTATTAGGGACACCCTTTGGCAACACATTGGGAACTTAGGGAACAACATGGGAAACACATAAAAATGTGATGGGAACGAATGGGAAAACCCCCAACGCCCCTTGCTCCCGCCCCAAAATTGGGGGCCTGTAGTGCTTGTTCACCTTCGCACTTGTTGCATGTAATATATATTTCAAAATTGTTAATCACATCCTTTATACATCCTATTTGCCGAAACACTATTAAAAGATTGATGCATATAAATCATCTTTACAACATAACGATGGAGGAAGGAGCCAACATGGAAGAGGTCTTATTAGAGTGAAAAATTTGTTGATACAAATTGGAGGTATCGGTGACATCATAAACGATGAAGATATTTTAACATTATTGAATGCATTGCCATCCAATTTTGAAAGTTGTGTGTAGGCATTACATCCCAAGAAGAATTATCATCCTTGGAAACAAAATTCAAAAAACCACTCCAAGAAGATCACCAAAGGACAATTTGAGGAGGATGAAACCTTGATGTCGAAATTTCAATGGCTTTCAATTAATAACATTTAGGAGCAACATAGGGAAAACTTATCCTTGGGTGGTACCACTAGGAACTTCACATCCCAAATTTATGTGACCCATCCAACTTCAGGATGACATAGGACTCACATAAAGAAAAAAATTCATTCCAAATTATTTATCAAAAGGTTACCCAAGTCATGTAGAATTCAAAACTATAATTAAAATTTACAAAAAAATGTGTTCTGATGTGGAAAATGAATGCATAAGCAAAAACATTTAGGAATGTCACATGAGGAATTTTTTATATCAAGAATAGAAAAGGAACCTATTTTTTGGGATTTTTTTCTTGGATGTTATTTTTCAAGAATACTTCAAATTCCAACCTACTTGATGTCTTTTATAGATAATTGATTGAATCAATTTTGATTTAGTTATGAATTTTTGAAGTCAATTTCATGAAGCCCATAAAACCTAAACCTAGTGTATCCATTATTTTTCACAAGTGTGTGCATAGGTGGGGAACACAACCCACCTAATCTAATCAAATAAACTTATGTATAAGTAGATGGAATTTTATTTCTTAAATTTGGTCCAACTTTCATGTGATTTTGGCAAGGTGGTTCCTAGTCGTACCACTCAAGGAAAAGTTTGCCACATATACTTTTCCAAAAGACTTGGCAATTGCCACAACTATGGAAAACTTGGACATTGGGCTCGGGATTGTAAGTAGAATCATGGAGGTGATGGAAAGGAAAAAATGAAGAACAAGTTGAAAGACAAAAGTAGTCATTTTGCCAATATTTTGGTCGATGACAAATAGGATAATCCAAAAGAGTAAGAAACCCCAACAAAAGAAAGTGTAGATTTGTTTGAGACTACAATTGTTTCCATGAAGGTAGAAGATTCATGTAAAACACTTGTCTAGTATTTTGATTTAGGAGCAAGCAAACACATTAGAGGCAATAAGAAATGTTTGAAGAAACTATTTATAGGAACACCCTCTATCAAATCAACTAGTCGGCAATCTCACATTATGCATGGAAAAAGGAATGTTGATTTAGCAACACCCCTTGAAGAAATAAAAACGATACCTAATGTTTTTATATTTTTAGCATGAGAAAATGTTTGTTATTTGTAGGAATGATAACTAATAGAGGTTACACTATACTTTTTGATGCCTAAAAATGTATAATGGTGAATCCTAAAATTTTTGATTCTATTTTAGTTCATGGAAGCAAAAATCCTAGAAATGGTACGTATAAATTAGAAGTTTGTCTGGCATATCTAAATAGAAATGAAAACAAAGCCGTGAAAGAAGCAAAGTTGTGGCATAAAAGGATGGGGAATGTAAACTTCAAATCATTACATTGGCTTAGTACAAACAAGGTGGTCATTGGAGTTCCAACACAATCTACCTTAGATGGAACTTGTGCAGGATGTATGGTGGGAAAGCAAAGTAGGGAGAAATTCCCACCAAAAGTATCTCATTGGGTTGAAGTTGTGTTTGAATTTGTTTATATGGATATTTGTGGACCACTTTTTGTTTCATTAATGTTAGGGTCAATGTACTTCATCACTTTCATTGACGATTATAATAGATGGACATGGACTTATTTCATGAAAGTAAAGTCTAAAACTTTTAATATATTTAAGAGGTTTAAACAAGAGATGAGGTAGAATTTGGGAAGCAAGTCAAAATGTTTTGTTCTAACATATGAGGGGAATATAGTTCAAAAGAATTTGAGAAATATTGGCATGATCATGGGATGAAACATTAATTTATCCAAGCTAAGACACTTTAGCAAAATGAAGTTTCATAGAGGAAGAACAAAACAATCATGGACAAAGTTAAGAGCATGTTGCTTAAAAGCAATGCACCAAAGTCATTGGGAATGGAGTAGTAAACACCACCAACTACCTTGTGAACAAACATCCAACTCAAGCAAATCAAGGGATGATTCCTCTGCAAGTCTTTACTATCGAAAAACCAAATCTATGTCATTTTTGCATCTTTGGTTGTGAAGCTCATGTGCATGCACCACTTGAAAATTGAACAAAATTGGAAGCAAAATCCATAAGATGCGCTCTAATTGGCTATGAGGAGCAAACTAAAACATACAAGTTGTTCAATCCAAAAACAAAGAAGGTTCAATTGAGTACGAATGTGCGGTTCAATGAAAAGAAAACTAACTTTACTAAGGAGGAAGGAAAATAAGTAAAAGTGGTTGAAACTTGAATAACTAGTTTGGTTGGAAGATCCGCACATCAAGTGGCAAGAAGTAATGTCAACTTGAACATAATCAACAATGGGGATTTTTGGGATGTCTCACCAAGGGACTCTAGTGACAACAATGAAGAAGATAGTTCATTTGAGGAAAATCTAGGAGATGACAAATTTGTTCAAAACATGTATAATGAGGTAAGAAGAGATGAACACCCATTTGTGCTACAAGATATTAACTAAGATGTTAGTGTACCAAAACAAAACGAAAAGAACCCAATAGTGGAGATTAGAAAAATCATCAAGAAGAACCATGTTTCTAGCACATTATGATGATTTTGTAGTTGCATCATTTGAAGCACCTTATGGACGCATTGACTTTTTTTAAATAGTAAGAAGTCACGCTTGGCAAATAGACATGGAGTCTAAGATGGAATCCATTAGGAAAAACCAAACTTGGGAGTTGGTAGAATTGTTAATAGGAAAAAGATCAATTACTTCCAAATGGGTTTATAAGATTAAAAATGGTATTAATGGAAAACTAGAGAAATATAAGGCATGACTAGTGGCCAAGGAATGTCAATAACAAGATGGAATTGATTACGACAAGACATTTGCATTTGTGGTGAAATGAGGGATGATTCATTTATTTGCATAAGCTATTAATCACAATTGGAACATCTTGCAAATGGATGTGTAATTAACCTTCTTGAATAATGAGTTACATGAAGAAGTTTTTATGGTCCAACCAAAAGGCTTTGTTGAACTCAAAAAAATTCTTTATAGTTGGTAAGATCATAGAACTTAGTATTCTAATATTGATACATTTTTTAAAGAACATGACTAAACAAAAGTAATCCATATTCAAATCTATATTATTTTAACAAAAGAGAGTTGATGATAATTTTCATATTATATGTTGACAATATGTTGATCACATGAAACCACTTCAAAAAAATTAAATGGTTGAAGCAACATTTAGAAAGTTAGTTTGAAATGTTAGACTTAAAACAACTTGGAGGATACCTAGGTGTAATTTTTTCTTTCTCAGTAACAAGTATCTCAATGTCACAAGCAACATACATAGAAGACATGTTAAAATAATTTAGGCTAAAGATGGGCAAAAGCACATTAGGGTGTCACAATTTTGACATATTAGAGTCCTTTTTCAAAGTTTTTTTCTAGTGTAGTTGAAAATTGGCTTAAAATATGAATATTTAGATGATATTGGAAATAACATTTTTTTTTCCATTTCCAATTTCAAATCATGATGCTATATGACATATAAAATAATCTCAAAAGAAATTATTTTGAAATAATTATTTAAAAATGATTTAAAAGGATTTTAAAATAATTACAATTTTTGGAATTAATTTTGTTTCATAACATAATAAATTAAATCACATTCCATTCATTCAATAGATCTTTAATTTCTTAAACATAATTCATCCATTGTCCAAAAATTTCAAACACATAAGATTAACACATTGTAAAATAAAAATCCATTACTTATTGGATATCCATGATATTGATTTGAGTTTTTCATTTTTGAAATGTTGATTATGATAGCTTTAGATAAGTGAGTCCCTTTTTATTATTTCAATGGATCTCATTTTATTTATTTTCTTGTACCTAAGGAATACAAAAAAAATTGTCATTGTGACATCCATATAAGGTCACCATAGTGTGCAAACACCCATACATGCAACCCAACTAAAGCCCCAATAGCTAAAGGTGCTAAACTTTCAAGTAACATGGGTGCTAATATAGTAGACTCAACCTTGTATAGACATATGGTTGGAAAACTCATTTATTTAACAAATACTAGACCTAATATTTGTTTGTTGTAGAATAGTAAGCCTTTATATGCAAGAACCACGAATCCCACATCTAAATGCAGTAAAACACATATTTAGATATTTAGAGGGACCATTAGTTATGGCATATTCTATTGGGCTGGAGAAAACATTACATTACAAGGATTTGTAGATGTTGATTCGGTCAGTGATCAAGAGTCAAGGCGATCCACTAGTGGCTATTTGTTCAATCTAGGCTTGACACTTGTGTCATGGATCAATAAATGACAATTTATAGTAGCTATGTCCTCTACTAAAGCAAAGCACATAACCTTGACGGAAGGAAGTAAGGAGGCCACATGGTCGAGAAGCTTAATAGGAGAACTTCGATTTTTTGTAGTTGATGCTGACCCCAATATCTTGTGACAATATGAGTAGCACGAAGATTGCAAAGAATCCTATATTCCATGCAAGGACTAAGCATATTGAATGTCACTACCACTTTGTTCGTGAAAAAGTGTTATTTGAAGAAGTTGAACTTATTCATGTGCCCATAGTGATCAACTAGCAGACATTTTCACCAAAGCTTTAGGAACAAACAAGTTTGAAGAAATGAGACTAAAACTTGGAGTGGTTAAAATTATTAGATTGGATTGAATAGGTTGCACTACTCTTTGGAATTTGTAAAATTAATTAATTCAAAAATGATTAGCAACTAGGGTGTGAGAGGGAGTGTTAGTAACACACCCTGTTTTTTGTATAGAATTTACAGTAAGATAAGCTTACGTCATATTGCATGACATCAACTTAATCATGCACCAAAATATCACTCAATTAAGCTTACGGTGCTCTAAGTTAGAAAGACATAGAAGAAGGTCTCACCTCAACAGGCCGTTGCTCTGTGAAGTGTAGTTGTCATTTCCATAACTGGGTCTTCAAACATGTTCAAGTACAGGCCTATCACAAAGGTTTTCTCCTGCAGCTGATCTTCCAGAGCTTCCTGATAATGATGGTGATGGTGATGATGATGATGACTCAGAATTTGTGGAAGTTGATCCCACAGGTTGCTATGGTTGGGTCAGTGTTGGCATGACCTTTCTGTCAAGCTCTTGTTGTTACTTTCTCCTTCTTTCCTTTCCAATATTTTTTGTTTTTCCTTAGCTTTCCCAAGGATCTTTGAGTTTCTAACATGGGTTTGAGATGTTGCATTGCAGTATGATGATGTACTGGGCAAAGGGGCTTTCAAGACTGTGTATCCTATTTGAGCTGTTTTTAGGTTCTTGCTAGTCTTGAATTGGAATGAAAGTGATGCTTTCCCACAATTACATCACAATAACCTCGGCTGGATCAGCCTTTGTCATGTTATGGTTTGCCCTTAACTCCTTTGCAGCTACAGGGCATTTGATGAAGTGGATGGAATTGAAGTGGCATGGAATCAAGTGAAAGTTCAAGATGTTTTGAAGAGTCCTGAAGATCTGGAGCATCTTTAATCAGAAGTTCAATTGTTGAAGAGACTGAAACACAAAAACATCATCAAATTGCACAATTCATGGGTGGACACCAAAAAAAAAAAATTTGAACTTCATCACTGAGATATTTACCTCTGGCAGTTTGAGGCAGTAAGTACTCATGTTCGTATGAAATTTCTTTAGCTTCAGCTGAGACACTACTCAGGGTCATGTGAGGAGTTCTTGTGTTTGATACTCTTCTGAGGAAGGTTTTTGGAGTTCAAGTTCTTCACTAAGACTTGGAATTAGACTGGACAGTGTGAATATTTTGTAGTTACGAGACCCCTTGCATCTATGGGAACTCTTGCATGTCACACAAGAAAACTCTCATCTGACCCTTTTGCATGACTGGAAGTTGGCTGATTGTTTCTCCCTAACTGGTTTGAAATGCCATCTACAGTTCCTTTTTGTGTTGAAAGCATTCCACAATGTGTCGTTGCTGTAACTGGCTGATGGTGGCAGCCCAAGAATTGCATCCCCTCAAGAGTTAACCTGACGAGTATGAGGATACAAGGGAGTAAACAGATCAAAATATTTCTCATGTTTGTACCATTTAAATCACATTCTGAACGGCATTGATCATAAGGGATACAGACCTTGAAATCTTGATGAGAAGGAAAACAAAATACGTGAGGAGGTGATTTATGGGCAAGGTTCTGTCAGGGGAGCTAAAGGGAAGTCTATTGACCAATGGAGTAATGTGATCCAGGTACTGCAAAAAAACACAAGCATGTAGACATTAAGGTTGCTAAGAATTGGTCACACAAGATTTTACATGGACTTCTTTACCTGCATGGTCATGATCCACCAATCATACACCATGACCTTAAATGTGACAAAGTTTTCGTGAATGGTGATCAAGGGGACTTGGTGGGTATTCTCTTTCTCACTTATGTGGAGTTTTCCAATGAGCAGCTAATTTTCTGAAGGGTGCAGCACCTAGGATTGTTGTGAGAAGAGCTATCAACTTTTTTAGGGTCTCTTTTTCTTCTCCATTGTCTCATTTTTGTACATTTATGTTCTCTCTCAGTACTGGAAGATGTGTTGTGGACATGGGGCTGTTTGCTCTCTACCTTCTAAACACTAGGAAAATGCAGAGAAGACCCTCTTTCTATGTGCAGAAAGTGTTCAACTTTGCATCCAGTGCCTGCTGTAAGTGATGAGTGTTGGGAGGCTGCCAAATAAAAATTTGAAGTTTTTAACAAAAGTTTAGGTGTCATGGTCTTGTGGTTAGCTAGCTATCAGAGTGACCAGTGGCATGCGGATTTCTTGTGGCAAAAAGCTGGGTCACTCTTGTAGCTTTTTGACCATCTCATGTCTGTTTAAATTGTTCTGTAGGGACACCTAAGTTCATGGCTCCACAGCCTTATGAAGAAGAATACAATGAGTTTGTTGACTTCTTTTATTTTGGAATGTGTCTTTTGGAGATGGTTACCTTTGAATATCCTTATAGTGAGTGCATTGATCCTGCACAGATCTATAAGAAGGTGACATCAGTAGGCAGCTCTGGTGTGCTGCTTAATCTGTTAGCATTTTTCAACAACTTCAGCTGAGCTATTTTCTCTGTTGTCATAAGTATTGGACATCCTTGTGTATACAGCACTGTGTGTAGTAACGGTGTTGCTTCACAAGGCATATGTTGAAAGGAGGGTGTACATGTGTTTCTTCGATCTCATGCAGGAAAAGAAGCAAGTTGCTCTTGAGAAATTGAAGGACCCTGAGGTTTGAGTATTTGTCGAGAAGTGTCTGGCTGCTGCATCAATAAGGCTACCTGCAAGGGAGCTGTTGATGGACCCATTTCTCCAGTGTGAAGGTGATCATGAAGCAATACAATGTGGGCCATCTTTACTGATTGCAAAGTACCAGACAGATTACATGGGCTTAGTGTGATTTTTGAAGACTCATCAATGCCCAATTCAGCAGATTTCTACTGTGAACAGAACAGTGTGGGAAAGTATAGTGACTATAAAGCAGATGTTGCTGGCACATAAGAAAAGTCACCTCCATTTTCAGTCAGCCAAGAGCCTGAAGCACAGGATGACTTTCAACCCATGAGACCTCAATTCAATACTGACTTTACTCCAGGGAGAAGGAGTGGTCATGCAGGAATAGCAAGGATTTTTGAGTGCAGGGTTCAAGAGGAGATGACAACATTTTCTTGACACTTTGCATTGCTGATCATGAGTTTTTATTGGAATCTGTAGTGCAGAAAGATCAGTTTCAAGGACCTAATTCAGATGTAATAATGCTTTTTCAGGAACATAAGCCCCACCATTGTGTCAGAACAACATTGTGGGATTCTTATTTGGCAGGCCATAGCCACAAATCCACTTCCCCCGCTCTTTTTCCCCCAAGTTCAGCTCTGCTCCAATTGTGGTTGAGGGAACTACACATGTGCTTTGAAGAAGTCACATACCATTGTTGATCTGGTCTCCTTCAACACAGGCCTGAAGGCTCTTTAGAGTTATCCAGTGATTCTCCTGAAGGACACAAGAGGGGCCAAGAAGATTGGGAACACAATCAATCTGGAGCTCCATTAGCAGACAGTGCCTCACCTACTTCTTTCTTGGCTGGCCTAAAGCACACAAATTTTGCTGACAAGGATTGCAATAGCAAGGCAGGATGCTTTGATGAGCTTGGTGAAGTGAGAAGCATGAGTAGTGCCCAGTTCACTTGCCAGCCCCAAAAGGAGGGGTGTATTTAGAAGACAGAAATGACTTCTGT
Source organism: Sphagnum tenellum (assembly GCA_963921925.1). Lineage (NCBI taxonomy): Eukaryota > Viridiplantae > Streptophyta > Sphagnopsida > Sphagnales > Sphagnaceae > Sphagnum > Sphagnum tenellum. The sequence goes on from OY998142.1 coordinate 3,061,767, forward strand.
AGAAAACAATTATCTTATTAAAGTTGGGAGCCTCTCCAATTGGAGCAACAAAACTGAAGCTGTCAGAAATTGTGAATTGGAAGAGACTGGCATTACAAGAGCAGGAAGAGCTTCATAACCTCCAGAGGCATGAGCAATCCTTGCTTGCAACAAGTCAGAAGCCTTCTGTCAGAATACCCAATTTCACCACATAAACCACACACCCATTTCTCCAATGGAATTACCATCAGAACAATGCAAGGAACCAGAGTTATCAAAAAGCTTTGCTCAGCCTCAGAAAAAACCCTCAACCCTTGAGCCAACTTGTCATTGTCAGCAATCTTTGGATTCACAAACCAGTGATTGTTTACAGAGAGTGAGGAAGACAAGACTAACAATAGAAGGAAGGATTCCTCAGCTGTGCTGCTTATGAATCAGGAGCAAGCAAGAAAAGAAAAGCTCAGAAGCAGAACAAGTTCAGACATCCAACCAAACTCTCATAGAAGCTTCTGAACTGATTGAATATCTGAACTGCACTTCTAGATCTACCACCTTAATTTCATTATATACAATTAAAAAATTTGAATTGCACAATGAAAGCATTTAAGCTTATCTTTTGATATTGGAAGCAGACATCCATGAGTTATAATCAGCTTCAAATCTCAAAAGACTTTGGAGGTCAACTAAACCCACTATTCCCAAATTAGTAAAGACAATTGCCCACAAGCAGCATTGGCACTGTAGAAAGGAGTGGCCACACAATGGCAGTACCCAGCAATAAACCTAAACCTCACCTTTACAGCAAATAAACATCAATGTACATTGTAGAAGTGAATAGGAACTCTCAAAATACTGGTCTACAAAAGTATACAAAGCATTTCCTAGATCCTCCAAAACTGATCCAATCTTGAGCTCACTCTAAACAGCTACTAATTCAGTCTACAAACAGCTTAGCCACAATCAGAGACAAGAAGCTATTCCAGGCATATTTTTGCCTCCTTCAGCAACATCCTTCCCAGGCAATCAAGCCCAAAAAAAAACCCAGTAGCAAACCAGAAAGACAACTTGCAGTGCAGCTGGAGCTTCTGGGGCTTAGAGGAGATAAAACTCAAGAGACTGGTGGTGTTTGAAAACACCATGAAAAGTTTGGAACTCAAGCACTGGTGAATTTAGTAACAGCTTTCGTTCCCTCAGAGACAGCATGCTTGGCCAACTCGCCAGGCAATATCAAACGCACGGCGGTCTGAATTTCGCGAGATGTAATGGTTGGCTTCTTGTTGTAGCGAGCAAGACGAGCCGATTCTTGCGCCAACTTTTCGAATATATCATTGATGAAAGAATTCATGATCCCCATGGCTTTTGAAGAAACTCCAGTGTCAGGATGAACCTGGACAGGACCGTAAAAAAAACCAATGAACAAGACAACCATCAAAACTTCCCTCTAAGCTACTCACAAGCCAAAGCTTCAATCCCACACAAAACAGAAACAAAAGAAGGGGGACAAAAAGAACACTTACCTGCTTCAACACTTTGTAGATATAAATCTTGTAAGTCTCCGTGCTCTTCGCCTTCTTCTTCTTGCCCCCCTCCTTCACAGGCTTTTTCTCAGCCTTAGTCTTCACAGGCTTCTTCTCGGCCCTGGATTTCCCTCCCTTCTGTTCAGCTTCGACTGCCTTAGGTGCCATTACAATAAAACCACAAACTCCACCCGAAACAAACACTAATTGAAGAAAAGCATAAACGATTACTTGAAGCACAAAACACAAACAACAATGATCAACCCAACCCTGTTACTGAAATTGAGCTGCTAAGATCTCAAGCAGAACGTCGCAATGAAACAATAGTACTGAACTCAGAGCCCGCGAGGTTTTATAGCGATGGCGTTGAAGAAGAGAACCGGGGGCAAAGGGTTTAGGGTTTAGGGTTTAGAGAGAAGAGACGAGAGAGACAGGGAATTAAAAAAAAAGAAAAATTGTAATTAGTTCCAACCAATGAATGTCAAGGAAGCTCATCACGCGGATCAGTATCGGACGGCTCTTATCTGCTCAGATTCTAGATCCAGTGCGGTGCATGGGATGAAACGGAGAATTTCCGGTTAACAGCCAATGGGGAAGCTTCGCGTCGGGAAGCCACGGATCTAATGAGAATCTGACGGTTGAGAGTCACTGTCGGGTGGCCCGTTGAACCTGTGGGGGTAGTTGGAGGCCCGAGGTGGAGGTCCCTGGAGGAGGAGAGGGCGGGGCAAAAAATGGTTCGACCGTACTACCCGATCAAGCTCCGGGTGTAATTTTTAATAAAAAAATTCCAGGTGGGTATTATTCAGTTTGGGGTGGGTAACTGCTTTTGTCTCATAAGAACCGCCGGTTCCTAACTGGAACCGGATTATGTAAATATATTCGATCTAAAATGTACCCAAATATAGATTTTTTTAAAAATTACTCCAGTTCACTCCACTGAACATATAATTATGAAAATTGAATATTTATTTATATGTAAAATTTTAATAAGCTCTAGTGATTAATGTAATTATGAAGAAATTAACAATTAATTCAATATAGTTATTTGCCATGGTATTATTAATTTTCTCGCTTGAATTTATATTTATGATGGTATTAAATGAAGGTGAGTTAATTACATTTAAATTGAATGACCTAATCATGGAAAAGTTCACCGAACTATCTCACTACAATCTAAGGCATAGTCTCAAATGTATTATTTGTCAACCTTAATTGTGCAAGTTTTTTTAATATGGTGTCAAGCTTCTCCTTTCCTTATGTAGTCGAATTGAATTCGATTGGGAATTAAAACATGTATTGCATCAATATAGATCCAAAGGTGATGATACTATAAATACACCAATAGCAAATTGTGATTATTACAAAAGACACAAAAAAAAGGTATAAAGAATAAGCTCGTACTAATTTTTAAAAATTATAGATGTCAAATACAAATACACAATCTACCTTAAATGGAGTGAAAGCTTCAAGATGATCCAACCACATCTAGCTTAATATTAACAAAATGTTTATATTCCCCATTAATTCATTTGTCCCACGACAAATTAAAGGTAAAATGTTTCATGTTATTGTTACTTTTATTAATTTAATGTTAACCATAGTTGAGAGGAAGTTTAGTAAATGAAAGAATGTGAATAAAAGAAATTTTCTTGAAAATTGGTTGGATAATTTTGTCACCTTGAATTTGAATAAGGTGAAACTCAATCCAACTTAGTTCATGTGTGATGAGCAAGTGACACCTTTCCATAGCCCTTGACAACATCACATACATTAGTTAGGTGTAAATGAATTCCTTATGTCAACTATTATTTTGATGAAATGATCACCCCTTGAAATTTATGGCTAATCATTGCATAGGCAAGGGCTAATGAAAATGTTGTTTCGAAAAACTTTCCATGGAACAAGTATTTATATGGGATTATGTTTTTTTTTAAATTTTGATTTGTAATCCAAACTCCATCAATATTATGTTGATGAAGTCTACTTCATTATTGGCATGTAAATTGATGGCACATAATTTTGCACTTATAACATTGATTAGGCCTTTTTCTAAATTGATGTTTTTAGTGTATCACACAAACATCGATTGCAACATTTTTTATTTGGTGGAATATTGGATCATGAATCCAATATTCCAATTTGTTTGTTTCAAATGCATTTGAGTTAGTGCTCACATTATATATTGTTGTGTTTTGGAATAATCTATCAACCATATGGTTGTTGTAATTATCAACATCTTCTTTTTGTGTACATAACATAATTGCATCGACATCTAAATGGGATAAAAAATTATTTGGAAGCTTGATATTTTTTGACAAAAAAATATTGATTTCTTTTTGAATTGGTTGTTTATTTCTTATGTTGTTTAGACATTTTAAATATTTGAATCACAAGCATAGTGTACAAATGATTGCAAAAAATAATGTTGGCTTGAATTTCATATTGATGATTTTTTGATGTGACACATGTCACACACAACATTGTCATCATTGATTTAATGGTGACAAATCAGTAGTAATTGTGTTAAATCCCCAACAAGTAATAGAGTTATATATGAAAATGAGTCATGGTTTTGGACTTTTTTTTTTTTTTTTTTGTAAATTGAACTCAACATTATATTGCTTAATAATGACATTTCATCAATAATGAATACATATATTAATCTTAACTTTTGTAATGTATTATTGGGTTCAATCAAAGTGTATAAATATCCACATATGGGTATTTTGTATCATGTGTGGACTATCCCAATTGCTAGCGAAAGTCTATTTGCCATTGCACCTATTGTTGTTAATATCAAAACCTTTTTCTTTGGTTTGTTAAATATTTTATTAAATGTTTTGTGAATAATAACTTGTGATTTCCAAGTGTTCCTTCTAGAAATTTGATTCATGTCGTAGATTTAAAGATATTGTCGAAAATAAGTTGTTTTACAATGAATGTTGATGTTGACATTGTGGAATTAATTGGTGGTAATAACATTTTTCATTAATCATAGTGGGTATATTTTCCACGTTGTTTGATATTACATTTGACAAGTCTCCAATGTAATATGGGTCTAAATATGGATGGTTTTGTAGAATGTTATCAAACAAGTATTACATTTCCAATGCATCATACATGTGGTGTTTACAATATTGTTCCACATAATGTCTAAGAACATCAATATCACATAGAAACCCTTGAAGCTTGCACTCCATTATGTATGATCCACTTGTATGATAATAAACTTAAATAATTTATATAAGGCACATGTTGGAACATGGTGTTGTAAAAAGACATGTTCGGGCTTGTGTATAGGATTATATTTTGTGAACACTATTTGGTGGTTTTTATACAAAATGATTTCCAATTTTGTCTTGGCCAATATAGATAGTTTTAAAAAAATAAGAAATTTGCATGTTTCAATTTTCTTAAAATATTCTTTGAATGGAAAATTTTCAAATTCAATTGAATGATTCGTGTGTAAGTTTCCACAAGATGTATGTTCAAAATCTTGGAGCGTGATATGTACCCCATGCGAATTAACGAAGGTTTCGGGTTGATATATTTTATTTGGTGTTTTTTTTGTATAATAGGTATCCCCAAACATGTTATAGTGGCTTTAATGGATGTCATTAATTTTACCAAAATCATTGTTGATATGAGTTTTAGATGTAGGTTATTGACATTTTGTAAGCCTAGTTATTTGGCATTTATAATGTGTATGTTCAAGATGCCATGTGGTTGAGCTTTCATAGTGTATTTCAAGATATGACCAAAAGGAAGATGTTATTCATTGAATATTCAATTGGGCATATGATAGTATGACCAAAAGGAAGATGTTATTCTTTGAATATTCAATTGGGCACCCCATATCAAAAGTAGAATGAAATGATAAGGAATAACATTTCAATCACAATGTTTCGGCCAAAAGTATTCCCATCCATTGGTGTTTTTATTGACTTTTGTAGGACTATCAAGGTTAAGGGAATCCATATTTATAATGTTTCGAATTTTTGTAACTTCTTTTCAGTTGACACATATGTAGTTTTCTCAACACAAATTTGATTACTTTATTTTGGTGAAAGTCTAATGGATGAATGAACTCATGATTTAATTTTGCATATTCAATAGGCATAAATGTATGTAATTTCATTTGTTATTTTGTCAACATCTTCTTTAGATATCCATAAGATTATGTGAGAATGCAAATATAGTTTATGTTGGATTTCATATTGACAAACGTGGTGTTCAACACTTCCAAGAATCCCATTTTGGCAAAATATGTAATTGCTCAAGAATGCCCACATTCTTGTGTGCAACAAATTTACACATTCAACAAGCCAATCTTTCCATAAAATTTGTTCATTTACTAATATAAACACATGTTTGGGATTGTTTATAACATTCCATCTAATAAGTCATATTAGATTTTTTAAACTATAATAAGTTTTGGGTGAAAGCACAATTAGTTCCAAACTGTTTGGACGGTCACAATTGTAATTTTTCTAAATTATAGATGAACTTAAAATGTAAAATCATATCAATCATTAAATTTTAATTATTTTTCATTATCTATGTTGCAATAGACTTTAGTGAGAATCTTATTAAAAATTATGGATGAGTTTAAGAAAAGAATGGACTCATTGTGGACTTTTGAAATGATGACACTATGTTTGTCACACATAGAAACTAAAAAACGTGGATTCAAAAAAAATGTCATAGTAATATCAAAATTAAAAATTAAAAAATAAGCCACCATAAAATGAGTATTTAATTGTAAGATGCATTGAAATTTTTCCAATGTTTTTTTCATAATTAAAAATTTAACTTGTCATGATTTTTGTCATTTTTACAATTGATATTCCATTTCATATTGAAATCTTTAAACTTTTTTCTAATTTTTTTGACCAATTTCATGTTTAGGGATATTTTCAAGGTGGTTTATTAATACTTGTGACCAAAACCATAAGGGATAATTATAGGATTTATAGTTTGATAATTATTTTTAATGAAAAAATTGTAATTAATGTAAGATGTGGACTCTTCAAAATGTCAAATGTGAGCCACTCAACCATGCCTTTACCATTTTGTCTTACATTCAATCTTTTTTATTTGTTGTTGATTATGTTGATCAAATTCCCTACATACAAGTGGTCTTTATCTTTTATACCATGGAATTAAAAGTTTATGAAAATTAATAAACACTGCACAATGCTTTCATTTTCATCCTCATTGTTGTCAATTTTATGGTCCATGTGTAATGGTTAACTATGATTGATTTAACAATTTTAATTGATAAAATACATACATTTGTGCTTTTGTTCTCTTATTTTTCAAAGTTTTTCTTGTATAACTTGAACCAAAGATTACATGTGTAGTTTTTTCCTAAGAGAAAATATTTTGTCCACCAAGTTTCCAAAAAAAAAAATCATTAAGGAAATCATCATTTGAAAGAATATTGTTAACTATTTAACAAACTTGAATCAACTACTTGCCTTGAGATGAAGCAATATTTGTGTTCATAAAGACATGTGGATAAGTTTAGAAATGACAATAGTTGGACCTTAAGGAGGTGTGTTTTTAACAAACCTCTCATGTAGTCCAATGTGTGATAAACAACATAAGGTGTTTGATGTGCAATGATATTAGTGTGATAGTTACATATCTTACAAATGAACATTTTAGAATCATTTTTAGACATTGTATCAGCCATTAGAATGTTGGCAATTTTGTAATGCATACAATCTCTTATTGGAACATCGTATGGATTAAAATACATTTGGAATTTTTCTTAAGGTATGTGAAAAATTACACAATTTCATGATGCCACATATTGCACATGTATGAAAAATCTATTGAATAATTAGCCATCAAAGTGTCAATGATTCCGTAATGTGTACAACCTCTTGTTGGAATATCATTTAGATTGAAATATATTTTTCACATTCTAAAGGTACATGAAAAACTGTATAATTTTGTGATGTTAGGTATTGCACATCTATGCAAGTTTGAAATTATATATATATGGTTGAATTTTTTATAAAATTTGAAGGTTCTCACCCTACTAGTTGCAATATGTTGAAAGCCATAAACTTTCATATTTGAAAATGGGTTTGGATATAAAACTTATGAAATTCAAATTCAATTTCCTCACATTTATTTGTCATTGTGGAGATCTTTGTAATGTTTCAAATGTAGTATTTAGATTATAACATATTTATTTCCTATGTTAACTAATTTAGTTAAAACATGATCATTATTTAGAGTATTATTATTCGTCTTTACATGTGAGAATAGACATGGATGAATTTTTTAGACTAGGTTTACAAACAAGAACTTTCATTAAAATAATTTTGATAATTATGATTTATTTTATGATTTTTTTTTTGGTTGTAAAGGACATGAAATTGTTTTGGATCCATGTGTTATGAAATATACCTACTATGAAAAGCATAGGCTAGGCTAACCTAGTAGGATTTGTAAGGGCCTTAAGTTAAGAAAACCAAATTAGAAAAGGATCATAAATGGGTTAACTAGGCAAGGAACTTAAATAATCTTAAGATGGCTTCAACCTAGGTTGTAAGTGTGAGGACTTGAACCCTTCACCTCCATTTTGATGTGTCAATTCTTAACCATGTTGCAAAAAAAAATTATTTGTCAAATAATACATGTCACCACATTTTAATAAATATTTTTTATATCCTACTTCCTTGTAACTTGTTCAACCTACCCTAACTAACCTATCCTAGCCTAGATAAACCAAGGTAATCTATGATAGCCTAAGCCCTATATATGGGTTACATAAGTGACAAAGTGCCTACTTAGGGAAAACACAAGCTTAAGTAGGGGCTATGTAGGTTACCTATTTTTTAGGCTACCTAGGGCATACCTAGGGCTATGTAAGCTACCTAAGGTCTACCAAGGTGATGTAAGCTACCTAGGGATTATATAGGCTACCTAGAGGCTACCTAAGGTTATATGAGCTACGTAAAGGCTTATATGTAGGCTATTTAAGGTTTGCCATGGGTTATGTAACTTACACATATACAATTATCAATTTCATGGTTTGTGTGTTGAATAACCAAAATCTGACAATCCAATGAGAATCTTACTCGAAAAACAAGGCCTTCCTTGATATTTTAGGAGGAGGATGTGAATGGCTTACCCAGAATACACTTGCATTTAAGTCCACCATTTTATTAACTTATTATTCACATAGCCTACATATTTGTTACTTAAACAAGGATGAACAATAGAACACACAAGTTTGTGTCATGCCAATATTAGACTTCTCCAAATGAAGGGCTACCATTCCAAAATTCACATTTTCCAAAAGTGCTTGGACTTGAAGTTGACTTGGCAATTTGGAATTGGCAAATATGGAATGCACTTCTAGGGTTATTATTACTAGAAGTGGTTACTTCCCCCTCTTGACATGGGGTTAATGTTCTCTTAGACATCTCCAAGGATTATGGAGAGGAAATGAAAACAATGACATGTAATTTTCCTTACTTGGAGGCAATATCTTGTCTCAAAAATGATAATTAGAAGTCCATTTCATTATGATGCTCATGGATGTCATTTGGACAAAATATAATCTATTAAATAAAACTTTTGTGATTCCATTCATAATATTATCATCTATTAGTAACATAATCAACTACTTTATGATTATTTTTCTTTTTGAAGTTGTATACTATAACTATAATCATTTGTGGAGTCATTGACAACTTATAGTCATTGCTTTCTTGGTTTTCAAGGATAGGATTCTTTATAATGCTTAATGAAAATTTTCATATTTATTATAAATCATTCCCCAAATTTGGAAACAACAAAAATGTTCATAGTTATTATAACATTTTCCTCAATTTTGGAACCAACAAATAGTGGTACTAATGATAATGAATTTTATCTACTAACAAGGAAAAACTTTTTGGTTGTCTAGGTGAAGTTGTATCCACATGTGATTACAATCATATATGGTTGACTTAGTTAGCGATACTCAATGTATAAATAGAATTCATTTTTAGCACATGTTTGCTAGGATTAAATATTTTTTCAAGATTTCATTCTAAATTCATAGGTATCTAAATGTTATTGTAGCATGTCAAGTTATTATTACTATTTTGTTTTGGTTCCAATTCAATTGTGAAAACATTTTTAGTGTGTTAGAGTTTTGATTCAAATGCTTTTGTTGATGTTTTAATATGCATACCACTTTTTATGTCAAAATTCATCTTCTTCAAAATACTGAAACTAGATTTGAAAAGTACATAGAAGTTGAGTTCCATGAAGTTTAAAGTTGCATGGTAGGGGTACACATTGTTGTGTGTAATATGAATTGTACATGTCTAAAATCCAAACATTAAAGACACAAACCTTATAGATAGATGCAAGCAAAAATAATAATAATAACTTCATGTCAAGTGGTAATGGTTACTTGTTGGCTACTTCAAACTCTAGGCACTAGTGGTTAACATACAAGTTATTTATTATTCATTTATTTCCATTAGTTTAGCCATATAAGTTTTTTATATGCAAGTTGTGATCATAACATTTAATTCAACTATAGTAAAATTATTATTTCAATTATTATTTGGGGGGAGGGGGGGGGGGGGGGTGTGGTTGGTCCATGACATTTAAACTACATGTTTGAATAAGTTTTAAAAATTGTAATGGACCTAGAATATGAAAATAGTTGAGAGTAGACTAATCCCTTATCGGCCATTAACCAATCAACCAAATGAACTTAAGAATTATTACTTTGAAATAACATGGGATGGATATTGCATTTTACTTTAAGCTTTTCATAATACAATAAGCATGTGTTAAAGAGGGCTCATATTAAGAGTTTGTGCTCATCCCAAAATGTTGGCCCAAAGGCTACACTCCTTGATTAACCCCCATTTATTTTATTCAACATGGTCGTATGAACTTTGAGCTTCACAAGCTATGAAAAAAGATGTAACAAATTCTATTTTGCAAATGAAATTATATGGTGCATTCCACAATTTAAAAGATCAATTTCTTCACATTTGAATAAGTTGAAAACATTGTATTTATCATTTGCATAACAATTTTTTTTGGAATACTTAAACATTTTTGTGATTTAGAAAGGGATGTTGTCCTTGATCAATGAGGTGCTTAATAAACTTTACCCTTGTGCATTCTAGAAGATTAGTATCATTGTTTTAAGATCTTGTTCCATGATAATCCAAACACAACTTACAAATGGTGGTTTTTGAAATAAAGAAAGTTTATTTGAATTCAAGCTTTAAACAAATTTTGTGTAATTGAAGTTTTTTGGATGAGAGGTTTGCACTTCACAGCTTATAAAAGAACCATTGTGCATTTCTATGCTTTTCAAACCTTGCAATTTAACACATTTCCGTTCCTATGCACAATAGGAAAAAATGTAAAGTAAGACACCATAGAAATTTGGTATTATTGATCTATCTTTTGTATTTTAACTATTTAAAAATTTACTTATGGGTTTCAAAATATTTGTAAATTTTTTTTCAACATTTGAATCACCAACCACAATACATCATTCCAATATCATTTATTATGGTATTGTTTAAACTTGGTTTTTTGGGGGGGAATTAAAAGTTTTTATAAGAAAAAATTAATAAAAAATAAGGAAGCAAAATGAACTATACTCAGTCAATTCCCAAATATAATTCAATTCCATTATGCAAAAGCTTTATATATAATAAATTGTTTGAATGTTTAGAAAAAAGTTAGGTTGAAAATAACAATATCAAATTGCCAAATTTGGATATTGTTAGTGATACTAATATTGGTGGTGATGCATGAAGATCACCATCCATCACTTGATATCATTTGTTCTTCATAAAACAACATTGACAATGTTACTTTTGCATGAATTCAATGTTATGTTAAAGGCATTTGCAACAAATAACTTATTCTTAATTAAATTGAACATAAATAATACAATAGAAAAAAGTTGTTGACTAATAACATGTATGTAATTGAACCCATTGACAACTTGCCCAATTACAATTGGGCTTGATAATTGCCATTTTATTCAACTAATTATTATAATATAGGTGTAGCTTCAATATATGTTTGTAAAAAGGTTAATTAATTTTGAATTTTTTTGGTATATATATCAACATATTTTTAATTTCATTCACAAATTTTTTTGGGGTAAAATAATATACCTATAGTTGAAGTTACCAAGGGATTATGATATAACCTATTCTTACAAAGTTTCTATGAAAACTATGATGAAAGGGTGATGGATAACACAAATTTTCATCAAATTTGAACAAACTTGGTGAATTTCAAAAGAAATTCAGAATAAAAGTGGGCACATTTTTATTATTATTTTCAATTTTTAACTACACACAAACAATGTAAAAAGATTTGATGATTTATTTATCAAAGACAAACCCATTATTGATTAACAAACTAATATACATACCTATTGAGGTTGGTGTGTGGGAAAGTAAAAAGGAACAACTTATTGTTTATTGCTTGTTTTTTACAAACAAATTCTTCTCACAAAATCTCCACATAACTCCAAATAGGTCATTCCAAATCTTGAACTTGTAATAACATTTATTTTGCAACAAATAGCTAGAAAATCCCTTAACTAAAGGATCAATATGGCTTTGGCCCTTGTTGGGTAATTGCTACTATGGAAATTTGGCAAAACACACACACATGTTTAGAGTTTAGATCATTAATAAAAATTCACTAATAATTAAATCATCAATAATAGATTTAGGAATACTTAATTCCAAACTTAGACTAAGCACTTAGGAACTTTCATTATGCTACTTAATTTAAGATAACAATTTAATCCACTTAAGCACGAACCTAGGGTGAAAGTGTGAAGGTTTGAACCTTTCACCTCCTTTCACCTCCATGTTAAAGGAGTAAGTGATTGACCATTGAACCATTATTTAAATGAATGATATATATTTTTGTCATCATATATTATTATGCACATTCTTTTTTACCCTAAACAATTTTTGGTAATTTTTGGTCATTCTATCACATGTTATTTTTGGTTATTTTATGGTAGGTTATTGTTGGTTATTTTAGGTTATTAAACATAGGCTAATTTTGGCTATTTTATCATAAGCTATTATTGGTTTTAAATTTTTTACCATAGGATATTATTAGTTATTTTAGGTTATCTATCATAATTGTTTTTGGTTATTGTATCGTAGGCTATTATTAATTATTTCAAGTTATTTACCATAGGATATTTTTGGTTATTCAATCATACATTATTGTTCATTATTTACCCTTAAGATATTGTTATTCAATCATAGGCTTATTATTGTTTATTCTAGTCTATTTTACCATAAGTTATTTATGGTTATTTAATCATAGGTTATTGATGTTTTTTAAAGGTTGTTTTATCATAAACTAGTATTGGTTATTTTATTGTAGGATATTACTAACTATTTAAAATTATTTTACCTTAAGCTATTTTTGATTATTTTATCATAGTCTATTGTTGGTTAGTCTAAGCTATTTTTGGTTATTTTAGGTTATTTACTCAACGTTATTATTGGTTATTTTAATCATTGCAAAAATCATCTCTGGCAGATCCAAAAAGCTCAAACATCAGCAGCAAAAGGGTATACATATCACACCTCAATGTCTTCACAACTTGCATCCATTGGTAGTATGCTTGCCACAGCTTCTGGATTAAGCCCTAGGATCACCTGAAACGCTGTTGTAGGTCTGTTGGGTGGGCAGCTAAGAGATCTTCAATGAAAGTTTGACACTGCCATCACCCATTTCCACCCCCAACTCACCAAATTACATTAGGTGCACATGACTCACATTTGGGTGCATAGATTCTTCTACACAGAACTTGGTCAATGGTGAACCTTTTAGATCTGCCAATGAGAAACCATAACACTCTGAATTTTTTTAAAAAGTTGATTTGATTCCTGAGAAGAATCTACAACAGTGTTAGTTCTCCAAATGTGAAGAAAATAACCAGAAAAGATGTGCACACCTCAGGTATCAGATGCACTTGTCTGTCTGCACTGATCTCAAATGCACAACTCTTGGTGATGGCCATGACTGCATAACCCTAAAAAATTTCCAAAGTTTTGTAATCTGTTAGAAATACACACCATGCATCAGGCCAGCTGCAACATAGCTCTCTGTTTACAACCTAATCTGCAGAATCTCTTACACAGAGCTGCCCACCCTACATGTATGCTTCTTCTGCACTCATTTGCATTCTCAGAAAGACTTTCTGCTCTCTTCACAATGTGACACAATATTTGCAGAACACTGAGTATCAGGGCAACATTACCTTTACCGTAATATCACCAGCATGACTTTCAGCAACATCACATAGTCTGCCTATGATGTCATCAGCTGAATGGGTGCCGTATGGTGTCCCGTACTCTCCCAAAACCCAGCAAATGACCTGGCCATTGCGCAATTAGTACGAGGAAATCAGCTGACAAGCAGATGCTTTAAGCATCAAGCTTTCATGCTTCAAGGTGTCAATATCCTGTTCTGCTTTTCACTACAAGCTCTCAGGTCTAGGTAGACCCATGCAATCAATCTCAATTAACAAAAGAACACCCATAGATCTTCATCAGAGCTGAAAACTTCTACAGTCCTTATGAGTTGCATCAACCTGTGAAAAATTGAGAGATGATCTGCTAACAAAGAATACAGAGGATTTCAGATGTCATAACATATCAGCAAGCAGGAAAAAGGGGCAAACCCAATGCTAGGGAACAGAGAAAACCCCAAAAGGTAATAAAAACCAAAACCAAAATTTAAGCAATTTTGAAGAACAGCAACAGCAACCTATGTTCAGAGATCTTCAACAGTGACTTTGTACAGTATCAATTAACAAAACATAACTTTTTCACTGAATTTTATCAGCTCCTGGCAGGTGGGTGGAGGTCAAATGTCATATAATATCCAATTTATACTGAATTTATTCTGCCACAAGAACAGAGGTGACACTCAATACCTGTAGGAGAACAGATGGCAGCTTGGGCTCCTTGAGCACATGCAAATAGGATTCCAGCTGCAGAATTGCTTCAGCAGTGAAATGATAAGAGAGCCTGGGATGATTGCACAATTTCATGAAATCGATAAGACAGTGACAATTTGAAGAGTGATGAAAAACAACAGCACTACTATGAATAAGAATTTCATGGATATGACAGAAGGGAGTGGCATCATACCACAGAGGATTGCAATAGGGAGTCAGCATCTTCATCATCTTCACCAGCACCTTCAGCAAGGAGATGCATCAGGTTATGTGCAACTTTGGGAGGCACTAGGTCACCTGCAAGCTCAAACACCTGGTTCATAGTCTGATCCATGCCATAATGCACCCATCCATCCGGTAGCCAACCAAGCCCAACCCCTGTTAACCTCTAGAATCTTCAGGACCATGATTGAGGAGACTCCAATGGACAAACTTCTGGACATGGAAAAACATTCAAGAGGTTGGGTAGAACAATACCTGTATGAACCACTGGTTGCTAGGAGCGAATCGCTCAGCCAACTCAATAACTTAACCTGCAATCTCTGTCTTGTTGTGGGTATCATTGAGGGTCTGCATGTATGTTATCATATTCTCCACTATCACCTCCACATTACTTGACTTTGTCATTTTGTACAAAAGATCCAATGTCTTGTGTTTCAATGTGTCATCTGGATCCTGGCGCATGGTTCCAAACGCAAAGTTCAATTGCATGCATGTCAATCAATATCCAAACATCAAGTATCTTTGTAAGTAGTACTGAGAAAGTCTCAAGAAAAGCATGTTCAGAGACATTCAACAGCAACATAGTATGGTACCAATCACCTTCCATAACCATCCTAACTGACTTCATCAGTTCCTGTTGGCTATTGTTGGTTATTCTATCGTAGGTTATATTAGCTATTATATTGTATTTTATTAAAGATTATTCTTGGTTGTTCTTGATTATTCTAAATTATTCAACCTTATATTGATATTGGTTATTTTATCGAAGCTATTATTGGTTGTTTTACGTTATTCTACCCAAGGTATTCCACCTTAAGTTATTATATGTTAATTTTAAATTTTTTCTTATTTGAAATTATTATACTTTCAGATAAAATGATATAGAATAACATAAAATAGAATGACCTTGAATAATTTAAGGTGTAAATTGAAATAACATGTAATAACTCAAAATAAAACAACTTAAAGCATGGCCTAGGGTTAATTAAATGTTTAACCTAGAGTAACCTATAATAATTTAAGTAAAAAAACCTATTATAAGATACGATATAACTTATGATACCTTAAGGTATAGTAATCTATAATAATTTAGGGTATTATAATTTATAATAACTTAAGGTATAACTTAAAATAACCTAAAGTACTTAAAAATAACATAGGGTATAATATAAAGAGTTTAGGGTATTTAAAATAACAACATAAAAAAATCTCATTTGTGATAGTAAATTATAATATTGAATTATGTTAATTAATAATGAAATGTGTTGTTCACATAATGACTTTATAGTGAAATAACTTTAACCATGGTGAAATCATTAAATTGTAGTGAATCATTTTTTTAAGGTCCCATAATGATTTAAGTTAGCGAATTACACTTCACTTTTGTACTAATGAATGTTCAACATTATGTCATCCCAATACAACATATAAATTCTTTACCTTGTTGTTGCCTTTACTTTCTTTTTTCCCCCTAGTAACATATATTTATTTATTTTTTTTCATGCATGCTTATGAATTATATGGTTTCATGTAATTTTGTGATTCAATTCTATCACATTCTAATTTATTGTGTCCTACATGTAGCAATTTTAAATTAAAGTTATGTTCAAAATATTGATATTTTAACATTTATTTCTTCATTTTAATAGGTGGATTTTTCATATGTTGATAGGATCAATGTTGTGGGTTTATACCTTGACCCATGTAACTTTTCAAATTTCGTTACATATTAGATATGAAAGTAGAAAAAACTAAAAATCCTTTTATAACTTAGCTACATGTTGGAACCCAATGTAAAAATTTGTTGATTTTGATTTTGAAATCTAGTGAACAGGGCCATATTTTTCACAAAAACCTTTTATGTGTCAAAATAATATTTTTATGTTAAACAAACATGAAAAGCCCCCCTCCCCTTCCCCCCTACCATAATACCTTTTTAGGTTTGACATGTGCCTATTGAATAATTAATATTCTTTTGCAAAATGAATTTTGGCGCCAATTTTTAATTTTATTTTTGGCAAATTAATTTTCTAATTTTACAAAATTTGGTGATGACTAAATTTGTGTACAATACATGTACAATATGTATTGAAAGTACATTCTAGATTCAACAACTTGTTTTCTTGAGTTTTATTATTATTATTATTTTTGAAAATTTGTTGTTTCTTTGTTTCTTGAGGTTTCATCCTTAACTTTGCTACTTTGTGGATTTTGTGGGAAGACTTGTTTGCAGATATGGTGAAAAGGGAAGGAAAGCAAAACATAATTTTTTTTGTCATATGTTGTTTTATGTGCATGCTTAAAATGTGAAAATGGGCGTAGAAAAACTACAACAAAGTTTGCTCACTGGTTTGTTCAAAACTATCACAAGAGAGGAACAAGAAGAAGTTTTACAAAGAAAACTTGAAGAATTTTGCAATGAGAGTGGTAATCAAGATTATCCATATTACTAAAGAGTGTAGAGAAATGGCTAGTTGGTTGTCTAAGAAAATTTGTTGCAAGTTTACAATTTGAAAGACAAATCAAGAAAGAGGCCATTGAAGAAGAAGATGTAGACAATCAAGAAAGAAGCAAGCCCAAACGTCAAAAATCAAAAGCACAATACACAAATTGGTTTCAGTCACATTATGGCCACCCATAATGGTAGAGTCCAGAAATATGGAACAAATTACGATGTTGTTCATTATTTGCAAATTGTTTACTAAAGTCCAGGAGTTCCAAGCTTGTATGAAAAATTAACTAGGAGCAACTTGTGGACTTGGTTTACACCAAAAGGGGAACTTCGACCAAATTACCTACAAGCAACCAAATAAGGTATAATAGTGAGACATTTGAAACAACATCTACCAATCTTAGAAGAGTATCCTACACTTCAAAATGAACTTGTCATAATGCTACAAAAGATGAGAAGTGTTGGACAACCATCATCTACCTGTGTGGTTCAACCAATTTTAAGAGGTATGATTGAATCCCTTGCTCTTGAGATTCTCTATAATGGTCATGGAGGATTTGTTGTCATAAGGGAATGGACCAAACAATTTTTAAAACACTACATGAATTGGTTTTTTTGCATGGCAACAACAATAGCCAACGAAATGCCAACAAATTGGCATATCCAACAACTTGATTTATAAGCAAATCAGAAGCTTGTATGGTTGATTGATTATTGGATTGTACACAAAAGTAAAAAATTTGTTGATTGGATCAAGAAAGGTAGGCCAACAAAACCTTACAAAAAAAATCTTTCATTGTCTCCAACGTGGACCAATGATTTTCATTAAATGTAAGATCCCAACCTAAGTTGATACATTTTTGTTTTCCCCCATTTGAAGGAAGTAAACACTTATGTGTTGTACTTGTGAAAACAACTTGTCCAAGAAATGGGTTTCCATTTGTTGCAAAAGATACCACAAAAGTTACTTGTCTTTTGTCCTCCACCCATAATACTTAAATGTGTTTTGAACCTTTGTTTTCCCAAGTTTTTATTTAACAATTGGAACAAGATGGATCCCAATTTGGTCAATGTTGACCATAAGGCATGGAGGAATCGAATAAAGTTTCACTAGGTGAACTATTATGCATGCCATGTTGCAACCACCCAAACATACTTGTCATGTTTGTTCTTGCCAATTGTACTAGTGAATTGTAACTTGTAAACGTCATTATCCAACAAACCTTTGAAACATGCATTCAAATGGATTATAGATGTTGTCAAACAACAAATTTGCAATGGGAAGGAGCCATTCATTGATTTCAAGATGAACAATCTCAAACCTCAAATTTGTGGATGGTTGCATTTAGCATGGACACAAATGCAAGGCATGGATGGAATGATTACTCATGGATTCATACTTTGTCCCCTTGATTTACAACAAGTCCTAATTTAGTACATCATTAAGTTAAACAAACCCATTACTTTTATAGTCACCTTAAGTGATAAGTGTGGCTCATACTAAAGTGTTTGCACCCATAATCATAGTCTTTGCCGCGTGACAATAAGAAGAAAACAAACATGCATAATCAATAATTCATACCCAAAATTTCAAAAGCTAGACCATTCAAAATTAACAAATCTCACTATCACAAGTAAGAGATAATTGTTTTAGAGTAGGAATATATTTTATTCTAAACTCCACCAATCATAATTATCCCAGAATAGAAAGCACAAGTTATTCTAATTGTTTTTCAATTTACTGAAAAGTAACAACAAATAAAACTAGCCAAGCTTTACTTGTAGCCTATACAACAAAGTTCATGAAATTGGGCCACACAAGTGAACAACAAAGCAAACAAGCTAAAATTGAACAAGAGTTGGGATTAATCTATAAAAAGATTAATCCAACCACAACCCCATCAAAACCCTAACATTAAACTCCCATTTGAATCATATTCACATCCACATTCTAAACCACAACCCCATCAAAACCCCAACATTAACCTCCCATTTGAACCATATTCACATTCACATTATGAACCACCTCAACTAGTGTAAGTGTTTCAGATCAAAACCAACTTCAATGGGGTTTGTGCCACCCTGGGTAAAATTAAAAAAACGTGTGTTAAAAGCTCTAAATTTTGGATAAAAAGTCTTTGTAATTTGCATCTTTTTGCATGGGCTGCATGCAAAAGAGGTGCACATTTAACTGTTATTTCACTAAGTAACTCTTACAAACAATTCTAGGCACTAGTTTGAATAATTTCATTGATCATGATTTTTCTTCACACACATGCACAAATTCACAAGATTGTTAAGTGCAACATTGTTGTG